>BLSH010072380.1:19421-30690 GCA_018402905.1 Glandirana rugosa | reverse complement strand
CAGTCAGGCAGATGAGGTGGGGTTCAGTCAGAGGCAGATGTGGGGGAGGTGGGGGGTTCAGTCAGGCAGATGAGGGGAGGGTTCAGTCAGGCAGATGAGGTGGGGTTCAGTCAGAGGCAGGTGTGGGGGAGGTGGGGGGTTCAGTCAGGCACATGAGGGAGAGCTTTTATGATGTGTTTTTGATGCTTCGGTGGTGCTTCGATGAGGCTTCGGTGGTGCTTCAATGAGGCTTCGGCAGTACTTCAATGAGGCTTCGTGGTGCTTCAATGAGGCTTCGGTGGTGCTTCAATGAGGCTTCGGTGGTGCTTCAATGAGGCTCTTTTGAAGCTTTGTTGAAGCTTGGCCGATGCCCTGTGTGTTTGTTAATATCTCACACCTGCAATTTCTCCAAAATAAAGGGAAGCTAAAGCTGAATTAAAGCCTCTGAAAAGCCGCAGGTGCTTCAAGCAAGCTACAAACGAGCTTCATCATAGACTTCTATGGAGGCGTTGAAGAGGCTTTGAAGCATGGCTAAAGCTACATAGGGTATAATTTTTGATGCAAAGCTGAAGCGAAGCAAAGCCAACGCAAGGTGTAAACAGGACTGTAAGCTAACCATTTTATTTTGCGACAGTTGCTTTGACTGACGTTAAAGGAGCTTTAAAAATGCATGTCTGACACCTTGTTTTGAACCAAGTGTAAACAAGCCCTCACTTACTTGATCAGTGTCAGTCGTGCCTCCAGCGATGCATCTTCCAACATGGGGTCTCTGCTCATAGCAGAAAGCTCCTCCCTCTTCACGATGTTGGCCATCAGCTGTTCAGCCCCTCTCCTGCAGTTTCTGCCTCCTGTCCCGACATGTTTCTGTATGCAGCAATGGGGGGAGCCGCGGACAGGATGGGAGGTCAGTCCACTGTGTGGGCATGAATGCGAGTGCTCTGCCCACCCACTCCTGTCATTACCTCTTTAACAGCAGTGGCGCCGGGCTCCCTCGAAGTGGGATAAGCAGCGGTCCCTCTGAAATATGCAGCGGAGCAGGCTGGCGGTTGGGAGCTCTGCCATTGTCCCTCTGAAACTGCCGTTTGGGTCCCATGGGCCCATGGTAGGGCTGGCCCTGAAGCCAGCCTTACCCCCTGTCACCCAAAGGGCCTAATATGGATTGGTGAGGGACCCTCACGCCACTTTTTTACTATTTTTGTATTGCTGGCAATTGTATTGTATTGTCGGCAATTTAAATGTAATTTTTTTTAATATATAAAGGCGGTCCCCTAGTTACAAACATCTGACTTACATACGACTCATACTTACAAATGGAGGGAGACAACAGGAAGTCTACCCCTAGGAAGGGAATTCACTCCTGTAAGAGTTATCATGGGAAAAAGGTATCTCCAATGGATCTGTATCACCAATCCTTGTTTCCACAACAACCCAAAATTTTCAAAATGTAATTTTCATAGGGACAGAAAGTGAGGTAAAATCTTCAAAATATGAGAACAGACAGCAAAACAAACCTTACAGGGGTGTTACCCCTTCCCTTTGCTATCCAAAAAACTAAAAAATAATTTTTTTGGCTGGAGCTACACTTAAAAAATGTACCTGTTCTGACTTACAAACAAATTTAACCTCAGAACAAACCTACAGACCCTATCTTATTTGTAACCGGGGACCAGTTGTACACAGTATCTCACAAAAGTGAGTACACCCCTCACATTTTTGTAAATTTTTTAATATATTTTTCATGTGACAACACTGAAGAAATGACACTTTGCTACAATGTAAAATAGTGAGTGTACAGTTTGTATAGCAGTGTAAATTTGCTGTCCCCTCAAAATAACTCAACACACAGCCATTAATGTCTAAACCACTGGCAACAAAAGTGAGTACACCCCTAAGTGAATATGTCCAAATTGGGCCCAATTAGCCATTTTCCCTCCCCAGTGTTATGTAACTCATTACAAGGTCTCAGGCGTGAATGGGGAGCAGGTGCATTCAATTTGGTGTTATCGCTCTCATTCTCTCATACTGGTTACTGGAAATTCAACAGGGCACATCATGGCAAAGAACTCTCTGAGGATCTGAAAAAAAGAATTGTTGCTCTACATAACGATGGCCTAGTCTATAAGAAGATTGCCAAGACCATGAAACTGAGCTGCAGCACGGTGGCCAAGACCATACAGTGGTTTAACAGGACAGGTTCTACTCAGAACAGGCCTCACCATGGTCAATCAAAGAAATTAAGCGCACACGCTCAGAATCATATTCAGAGGTTGTCTTTGGGAAATAGACGTATGAGTGCTGCCAGCATTGATGCAGAGGTTGAAGGGGTAGGGGGTCAGCCTGTCAGTTCTCGGACCATACATCCCATACTGCATCAAATTGGTCTCCCCTTTATTCCTTTTCCTCCCCTAGCCTGTACTTTTTCTTATTCCATCTTGTCCCCCTTTCCTCCCCCCCTGTTTCCCCTTCTCCCCCCCTCTTCCTTTCCCTCCCCTCCCTCCTTCCTTTGCCCCTCCCCCTATTCCCCTTCCCTTCCCTCACCTACACTTTTTCCACTAACATTGGTGATTATACCATACAAGCACTGTACCTTGCTGCTTATGCTTATTTCTATATAGGGCATCTCCCTTTAAAGCATTCTCCATGTACAACACCCCACCTTTGCCGACTAGGGAGTTTTAGCGGGTCGGTGCCTGACTTAGGATAAGTGGGTAAGTGACAATGTCACCAGTATGAACATGTTCCCCTTTAAGATTGTTTACTAAGTAAGGTGTTGTTGTAATATATTCTCTTTTTCTGTATCAATTGTACATTAATGTTATGTTTCAATTACTGTAGATACTCCTCCTGAGGAAGCGGTCACCTGCGAAACATGTAGAGGCTATACAGTATCTACAATCCGACACCCCCTGAATCTATCATCTCCCTCCCTGTATACATAAGGGGGATGGAAGACAGGATGGTGTAAACATTTTTATTGTAACAATGTAATTTTAAATGTGTGTGTTCATGTACATTGCCCTGGGGCAATTAAATCAGTTTTTAATTCTGATGTACTAATAAAAATCTCAATATATTTTAAAAGTTGTATGCATTGATTATCTAATGGTGTCGCAATAGTCCAGTATTTTGTCCACACAGTGGGTATAGGTTGGGGAGCCGCAACCTGTGAAGCTCTGGTGAACTCCATGCCCAAGAGAATTAAGGCAGTGCTGGAAAATAATGGTGGCCACACAAAATATTGACACTTTAGGCCCAAATTGGACATTTTCATTTAGGGGTGTACTCACTTTTGTTACCAGTGGTTTAAACATTAATGGCTGTGTGTTGAGTTATTTTGAGGCTACAGCAAATTTACATCGTTATACAAGCTGTACACTCACTGCTTTACATTGTAGCAGATTGTAATTTCTTCAGTGTTGTGACATGGAAACATATAATAAAATATTTACAAAAATGTGAGGGGTGTACTCACTTTTGTGAGATACTGTATATATATATATATATATATATATATATATATATATATATATATATATATAGTGGCAATATGCAAAGCCAAGTGGTAGACAGACGCTACCTGTCACCTTGTATGCGTTTATGTGGACTGGATTAAGCTGAGTCCGTTCCAGATTTTACCATTCACCATGGCAGGGCTGGTCCCGGTCTGGAGTTTGTGGTCCACTGGAGTCCAGTAGCAGGTGGACTTAAATAATCTGGAAGAGATATTACTTGAGCTCTGGCTTGGACCTCAGAGAGGGATCTGAGGAAGCTCCATGTGCTGTTTTGGACTTTAAACCAAGGTTTGCATTTTGCTTAAGTTTTGTGGGTGTCGGGGGCACCGTATAGTGAAGAAGCTATACTGTTTAGCTTAGCACCGGACGGCAAGGACTTATTTTCTGTTTTGTCTTGTTTTTAACATGCAAACTTATTTATCAATAAACCTGGCAAGCCGCCACATTTTAAGGAAAGTTCCCTGCACGCTGACTATTTTTTTTTCCGGAAAGCTGATCCCCACGAGCTAATCTCCCACACGTAGTGGAGTTCAGTGTGCATCTTTCCAAGATGGAAAAAATGCTGAAGGCCTTGCTACAAGCCTATGCAGCTCATTGGGAAACTAACCTCCATGTTAAAGAGGCCGCTGCAGCACAACAGGCGGCTCAACAGGTGGCGCTGCAGGTAACCAACCGACAGGTCACAGAGGCTGCTGCAGCACAACAGGCGGCTCAACAGGTGGCTCTGCAGGAAACCAACCTCCGGATCGCACAGGCTGCTGCAGCCCAGCGGGAGGAAAGTCGCCAGGCTATTGCAGCACAACAGCAGATGAATCAACAGTTTGTAGAGGCCCTGCTGGAATTAAAGAAGGGGCCCGCACCTCCGGTGACAGTGGAACCAAAGATGGTACATGCCTTTACAACATACAGAAGATGACACCTGCGGACGATGTGAAGGCTTATCTCATGAATTTGAAAGAGTCGCTCTTTGCGAAGGATGACCAAAAGAACAGTGGGTGGGATTTTTGGCACCATTTCTGACCTGTGAACCGCAGAAATCCTATTTTGATCTGGAACTAGATAAAGCCCAGGGCTATGAGACTCTAAAGGCAGAGATACTCGCATGGCTAGGGGTCACCTTGGTGGTCCAGGACCAACGGGGGTATCAGTGGATCTACTGCACCGACAAGCCACCCCTCTCGCAGATGTTCGACCTGTTCCACCTCACCAGGAAGTGGCTACAGCCGGAGATTTTGCCAGGTCCCCAGATCGTGGCGTGCACGGTCGTGGACCGCTATATATATGCGCCAGTTATGGGGACCCCAAAACCGCCAACCAACTCGTGGACCTCATGGCGAGATACACTGCTGCTGAGTACTTGTTGCACCCATCTACGCCCCACTCCAATGTATCTAGGGGTGAAAGATCACCCGGCGGACCCGGTAAGACTGATACGGATAAAGACACTGTGGGTTCTAGACCTGGAGACTGGCCAAAGAAGCCAGGAAGGTCTTGGGGACCCTGGGAAGGACTGGGTGCAGGGGCAGATTAACATAGGGGCTATTGGAGCTGCAGCTCCAGACCCCTTCCTTAAGATAGGCCCAGCCCAGTAGTGTGAGTGAGTCACTAATGCTGCCCAGCGCTGCTCTGTGTGGAGTGTACACATGATTGATATGTAAATTGCAGCTGCATTGATATGTAAATTTTTCTCTCACCCCTCTCTCTCTCACCCTCCTCTCTCTCTCTCTCACCCCACCCCCTCTCTCTCACCCAATCCTCCTCTATTTCTCACCCACTCTCTATTTAATTTAATTTGTTTCAATATTTAATTTGTTTTAACAAAAATTGATTGCATTTTTATTGTATTTGTTTCCATAAAGAGGGCTAACAAAATCCACAGCACCAGGCCCACGATGCCCTTAATCCGGCCCTGACTGGGTGTAGAGCATATACAGTGCTACTGATGCCATGCATTGGACCATATTGCTGCCAATTGTCCTATGAATGATGAACCCATGTAATGTGATTATACTCATATGAATGGACACTTTTCTCTTTTTGCACAGGTCGCATATACAGCATCATGTTCAAATCACATGGAGAGGCAAATGTGTGATTTTTGTTGATGGAAAGCCAGTCACTGCTTTGCTTGACTCTGGTAGTGTAGGGACGTTGGTAAAAAGCAATTGTGTAAATCCTGCAGCACTGTCGGGGTAATTTTCATCCATGGGGACACTCGTGACTACCAGATGGCAGTGGTTGAGAATGACACCCCTTGGGGCAGTGTGACTCATTCAGTGGGGGTAGTACCTTCCCTGCTATATGACACCCTAGTGGGCAGGGATTTCCCCCATTTTTGGAGGTTATGGGAAGGCACAGGGAGTCTGGAGGAGAGAGCTCCCCCTGCTGCAGAAGCACGGGAACGCTCACCCAACCCTTTTTGCCAAATGGAAGGGGAGACTGGTGGCAGGACCGAGGAAGGAGGAGACCCACGCTTCCTTTTCCTGTACTGGCTGGGGGGGGGGGGCAGAGGAGCTGGAAGATAGCTTCCAGATGGAGGCTAATGACCCAGACAATGTCTCTGACCCTGACCGTGAGAGTGAACAGAATGTAGTACCTGACTTAGAGGTTCTGAGAGAGGACTTCTGTACAGAGCAACTACGGGATGTCACTCTCCTTAGTCAGAGAAAACATGAAGGTGATGGATGGGGAACCTGTGGACCCACATAGGGGTGTGTCTTTTCCCTGCATGGCTCTTAAAAATAATTTGTTGTATCAGGTGGTGAAATGCGGGGAGAATGAGGTGGAACAGCTAGTGGCTCCCAAACCCTTTGGCAAGATGGTGCTAGCTCATGGACATGTAATGGGGGGCATCTGGGTATGGATAAGACCAGGGAGAGAATAGTCCAGGGATTCTTCTGGACCGGGTTGCATGCAAAGAGTATTGTGTATCATGCATCAAGTGTCAGATGACGGCCCGTTACCCCATTTTCGCAGTCCCCTTGTCCCTCTTCCCATAATTGAAGTGCCATTAGAGAGAATTGGCATGGATCTCATGGGACCAGTAGTAAAATCTGCCCAGGGACACCAGCACATCCTGGTGATCCTGGACTATGCAACTCACTATCCTGAAGCCATACCCTTGTGGAACACACCCACTAAGACTATCGTCAGGGAGCTGGTCCAGGTGTTTAGTTGGGTGGGGATCCCTAAAGAGGTCTTAACGGATCACGGAATCCCGTTTATGTCCCGTGCGACCAGGGAATTGTACAGGTTGCATAAATTCTCCCATATCCATACCTCAGTCTACCACCTGCAAATGGATGGACTTGTGGAGCGGTTTAGTAAAACACTCAAAAGCATGTTGAAAAAGGTAGTGGGAAAAGATGGGAGAGATTGGGATATGTTGCTGCCGTATCTCATGTTTGCCATGCGAGAAATTCTGCAGGCGTCTGCGGGGTATTCCCCCTTTGAAGTCTTGTATGGTAGACATCCTAGAGGTCTGCTAGATGTTGCAAAAGAGACATGTGAAGGAGAGGCCCTCCCATATAGGAGTGTCATTGAGCATATTTCCTTGATGCAGGATCGAATAGCAGCAGTCCTGCCCCTAATGCGAGAGCATATAGAGCGAGCTCAGGAAGCCCAAAGAAGGGTTTATAATCGGTGTGCCAAAACCCGAACTTTCAGCCCTGTAGACAGAGTGCTGGTACTAGTCCCCACAGTTGAAAGTAAATTCCTAGCAAAGTCAGGGTCCCTTTGAGATTAAGGAAAAAGTAGGGGAAGTGAACTACAAAGTTTACCAGCCAGGGAAAAGGAAACCAGAGCAAATTTACCATGTGAATCTCTTAAAACCGTGGAAAGACACAGACTTTAGTGGCAGTGCCCACTCCTCAAGAGGATAGGCTATCCATGACCCCGGATATCCCCATAACTGAGGCCTTGCCACTAACGCAACACAATGACGTTAATGAGTTTCTCAGTGAAAATAGAGATTTTTTCTATCTCCCCTACCCGGACTGACCACCGTACTACAACATGACATAATCACGGAACCAGGGGTCCACGTAAATGTAAAACCCTAACGAATACCTGAGGCTAGACGGGAGGTGGTGGTGAAGGAAAAAAAACCCATGTTGGAGTTAGACGTGATAGAGGAGTCCCACAGCGCCTGGTCGAGCCCTACAGTGCTTGTCCCAAAGCCCCGATGGCACTATCAGGTTCTATAACGATTTTAGGAAACTGTATAACGTGTCTAAATTTGACGCATACCCGATGCTGAGGTTTGACAAACTGATAGACAGGTTGCCCAGTACATAACAACCCTAGACCTAACTAAGGGCTACTGGCATATCCCCTTAAAAAAGAAAATGGCCTTTTCTACTCCCAAGGGGTCCTTTCAGTACAAGCGAATGCTGTTTGGTCTGCATGGGTCCCCTGCATCCTTCCAGGGAATGATGGACAAAACCTTGAGGCCGCATCACCCCATGCAGCCGCCTACAGTGGGTACGGAAAGTATTCAGACCCCCTTAAATTTTTCACTCTTTGTTATATTGCAGCCATTTGCTAAAATCATTTAAGTTCATTTTTTCCCTCATTAATGTATACACAGCACCCTATATTGACAGAAAAACACAGAATTGTTGACATTTTTGCAGATTTATTAAAAAATAAAAACTGAAATATCACATGGTCCTAAGTATTCAGACCCTTTGCTCAGTATTTAGTAGAAGCACCCTTTTTATCTAATACAGCCATGAGTCTTTTTGGGAAAGATGCAACAAGTTTTTCACACCTGGATTTGGGGATCCTCTGCCATTCCTCCTTGCGGATCCTCTCCAGTCCTGTCAGGTTGGATGGTGAATGTTGGTGGACAGCCATTTTTTACTCTATCCAGAGATCACGGAGTTGTTGTGAAGCCACTCCTTCGTTATTTTAGCTGTGTGCTTAGGGTCATTGCCTTGTTGGAAAGTAAACCTTCGGCCCAGTCTGAGGTCCTGAACACTCTGGAGAAGGTTTTCATCCAGGATATCCCTGTACTTGGCCACATTCATCTTTCCCTCGATTGCAACCAGTCGTCCTGTCCCTGCAGCTGAAAAACACCCCCCACAGCATGATGCTGCCACCACCATGCTTCACTGTTGGGACTGTATTGGACAGGTGATGAGCAGTGCCTGGTTTTCTCCACACATACCGCTTAGAATTAAGGCCATAAAGTTCTATCTTGGTCTCATCAGACCAGAGAATCATATTTCTCACCATCTTGGAGTCCTTCAGGTGTTTTGTTTAGCAAACTCCAAGCGGCCTTTCATGTGTCTTGCACTGAGGAGAGGCTTCCGTCGGACCACTCTGCCATAAAGCCCCGACTGGTGGAGGGCTGCAGTGATGGTTGACTTTCTACAACTTTCTCCCATCTCCTGACTGCATCTCTGGAGCTCAGCCACAGTAATCCTTGGGCTCTTCCTTACCTCTCTCACCAAGGCTCTTCTCCCCCCGATATCTCAGTTTGGCTGGACGGCCAGCTCTAGGAAGGGTTCTGGTCGTCCCAAACGTCTTCCATTTATGGATTATGGAGGCCACTGTGCTCTTAGGAACCTTAAGAGAAGCATAATTTTTTTTAACCTTGGCCAGATCTGTGCCTTGCTACAATTCTGTCTCTGAGCTCTTCAGGCAGTTCCTTTGACCTCATGATTCTCATTTGCTCTGACATGCACTGTGAGCTGTAAGGTCTTATATAGACAGATGTGTGGCTTTCCTGATCAAGTCCAATCAGTATAATCAAACACAGCTGGACTCAAATGAAGGTGTAGAACCATCTCAAGGATGATCAGAAGAAATGGACAGCACCTGACTTAAATATATGAGTGTCACAGCAAAGGGTCTGAATACTTAGGACCATGTGATATTTCATAGTTACATAGTTAGTGAGGTTGAAAAAAGACACAAGTCCATCAAGTCCAACCTATGTGTGTGCTTTCATGTCAGTATTACATTGTATATCCCTCAATGCTTTGGTCCCTTAGGTGTGCATCTAGTAGTTTTTTGAATGTATCTATACTCCCGACAGAGACCACTGCTTGTGGAAGAGAATTCCACATTCTCACTGCTCTTACCGTAAAGAAACCTCTACACATTTTAAGGTTAAACTGCCTTTCCTCTATTCTTAGTGAATGGCCGTGTGTCTTTGTGTACTCCCTTGCACTGAATAGTTTTGTCCCTATAGTGGGGTCACCAGTACAGTATTTGTACATTAAAATCATATCCCCTCTCAAGCATCTTTTCTCCAGAGAGAAAAAGTTCAGTGCTTGCAATCTTTCCCCATAACTGAGATCCTCCAATCCCTTAATTAGCTTTGTGGCCCTTCTCTGAACCCTTTCCAATACCTGGACATCCTTCCTGAGGACTGGTGCCCAGAACTGGACGGCATACTCCAGGTGTGGCCTCACCAGAGACTTGTATAGTGGGAGAATTATTGATTTATCCCTGAAGTTAATCCCTTTCTTGATGCATGCCAACACTTTGTTGGCTTTATATAAATGCAAATACCGCGCTAAAAGTAACAACCCGTGCTACAGGTGCTAAAACACAATCGTACAGGAACCCAATTGTGCAAAAAAACATACAATATATAATAAAACATAAATTGTGAATTAAATAATAAATAAATTGTGAATTAAATAAATAAATAATCACACAGCTGCTGCTTTAAATAAAAAATCAAAGATAAAGTCAACACTCGTGTAATAAGTCCAGTGTTAGCAGGGCTTCCAGAGTAATATGGTAGATTACAAAGTAAATAATGATATTAAATGTTCAGTGAAAAAGTGCCAGTGCCAGGAAAGATAAATTGCCCGTGCTGGAACGAAAACTTCTTAAACTTATGTGAATAATCTTCAATCAGTGTCCTCCACCTCTGTTCACCACGTGCAAAAAGGTAAAAATTGGAGGCTCACCAGAAATATGGATACACAACGCCTTTGAGTATATCTGTGGGGAACTCAGCATAGGACCATCACACCCAGAATTTATGCTTCCAATCCAACACTGCAGGAGCACTCAAGCCAGCTTGTGCATAATTATTTTTCCTGGCACTGGCACTTTTTCCATGAACATTTAATATCATTATTTACTTTGTAATCTACCATATTACTCTGGAAGCGCTGCTAACACTGGACTTATTACACGAGTGTTGACTTTAACTTTGTTGGCTTTGCTTGCAGCAGCTTGGCATTGCATGCCACTGCTGAGCCTGTTCTCTACTAGGACCCCTAGGTCTTTTTCCATCCTAGTTTCCCCCAGGGGCTCCCCCCCTAGTGAGTAGAGTTGAGCGAACACCTGGAAGTTCGGGTTCTGCTGGTCCGTCCGAACTTCGGGACAAAGTCCGGGTCCGGGTCCGGACGGAACCCGAACGATCGCACGGACGGATTTTCAAGCCCAGGGGTAACTAAAGTTACCCCAAGCAACAGGCACGCTAGCAAGCCCAAGGCAGGCCTGGGCCTGGGCCTGAAACAGGGCTTCAAGCCTGCCTGGTCGTCTTGGGCTTGAAGGTCCACAAGCGAGTTGAGATGAGTGATCCCCCCCTCGGGGACCCCCTTTGATCCTACCTTTTTCTGGATCCCCAGGATCATCTCTTGTCCGAGTCGTCACCGTACGTTACGGTTCGACGACGTTCGTTTCGGTTGTTTCAATTTCAGTTGTGAGCACATTATTCAGGTCACAATCGTCGCGAAGGTCTCATTATACCATCTAATGTTTCATTTATTACTATAATTTACAAGTACCTTTTTCACGGTCACGGTCCT
>BLSH010072380.1:4330-15892 GCA_018402905.1 Glandirana rugosa | reverse complement strand
TTATTCCCTCCAAGAGCTTGCAAATTATTGATGTTAAGCTAACTGGTCTGTAATTCCCAGGGATATATCTTGGTCCTTTTTTATATATTGGTACCACATTGGCTTTCCTCCAGTCAGCTGGTATCATACCAGTCAGAAAACTGCTCTTAAAGATTAGGTACAAGGGTCTGGCAATAACTTGGCTAAGTTCCTTAAGGACCCTCGGGTGTAAGCCATCTGGGCCCGGTGACTTATTGGTGTTCAGTTTTTCAAGCCTATTCCTGATTTCACCCTCGGTCAGCCACAAGGGTGCTTCCTGTGATGTGTCATGAGAACCAGCATTGTAGTTCTGAATAATTGATCCCCCGTTTCCTTTGTGAATACTGAGGAGAAAAATGAGTTCAACACCTTTGCCATTTCTCCATCCTCTGTAACCAAAATACCTTCATCATTCTTTATTGGGCCAATATGATCTGACCCCCCTCTCTTACTATTTATATACTTAAAGAATTTTTTTCAGTTTTTCTTTTTTAATAAATCTGCAAAAATGTCAACAATTATGTGTTTTTCTGTCAATATGGGGTGCTGTGTGTAGATTAATGAGGGAAAAAAAATTAACTTGAATGATTTTAGCAAATGGCTGCAATATAACAAAGAGGGAAAATTAAAGGGGGTCTGAATACTTTCCGTACCCACTGTATTTGGATGATGTGATCATCCACAGTCCAGATTGGGAATCGCATCTTCCCCAAGTACAAGCAGTCGTAGATTCTCTGAGGGTAGCAGGTTTAATAGCCAACCCGAAAAAGTGTGTCATAGGCCTGGAGGAGGCCAAATACCTTAGGTATGTTATTGGTCGGGGACTGATCAAGCCCCAGACCAATAAGATTGAGGCAATCCAAAAATGGCCCCAACCGGTGAATAAAAAACAGGTTCGTGCCTTCCTGGAGATTACAGGTTACAGACAGTTCATCCCCGACTTTGTCCCTCTGACCAATCTGACAAAGGGTAGAGGGTCTGGCATGGTTAAGTGGAATCCCGAAGCCGAGAAGGCATTCCAGAAGTTGAAACAGGCCCTTAGTGTACAACCAGTGCTCGTAACCTTTGACTTCACAAATGAGTTTTTTGTACAGACGGACGCCTCTGAGGTGGGACTAGGAGCACCCGTTTGTCTACTTAAGCAGGAAGCTTAACAGGCATGAGAGGAACTATGCCATTGTGGAGAAGAAGTTGCTGGCTATCAAGTGGGTCTTAGAGGCGCTGAAGTACTACCTTTTAGGTAGGTTGTTTAGGCTAGTCACCGAACATGTCCCCCTGAATTGGATGTGTGACAACTGGGAGAAAAATAGTCAGGTGACTAGGTGGTTCCTGGCCCTACAGCCATTTACGTTCATAGTGGAGCACCAGGCGGGAAGACTCCAGAACAATGCGAATGCCCTCTCCTGGGTCCACTGTATGGTTGGGATAGTTGCTCAGTCGCAGGGGCTTGAGCAGAGGAGGAGATATTTGACAATATGCGAGACCAAGTGGTAGACGGATGCTACCTGTTACCTCGTATATGTTTATGTGGACTGGATTAAGCGGAGTCCCGTCCGGATTTTACCAGCCACCATGGCCAGGCTGGTTCCGGTCCAGAGTTTGTGGTCCCCTGGAGTCCACCAGCAGGTGGACTTATATAATCAGGAAGAGATCTCACTTGAGCTCTGGCCTGAACCTCAGAGAGGAATCTGAGGGAGCTCTGTGTGCGGTTTTGGACTTTAAACCAAGGTTTGCATTTTGCTTATGTTTTGTGGGTGTCGGGGGCCAGCCCCACACCATATAGTGAGGAAACAAAACTGTCTTCGTTTTGATGCAGCAGGCTCCATACACGGTACAGATGCGCCACGCCACTTTACAGGCAAACTAAGGGGACCCCCCAGTCACTATTTTTAAAGGAATTTTTGATTTTTATTGTTTCACTTAAGGCATCATTAAAAAGCACTGCTCCTGTAAAAAAAATATTTTTTTAAAATGTTTTTTGCATTGATACACGTCCCCCAGGGCAGTGCCCAGGCCCCCATACCCTTTTTATGGTCATTAACTTGCATATAAGCCTTCAAAATGGGGACTCTTGATTTTTCACGTTCAGGTCCCATAGACTTTAATAGAGTTGGTGACTTTACATGTTCAGAAGTTCTGGTGCGAACCGAACCGGGGGGTGTTCGGCTCAACTCTAATGGTGGGTAAATGGGCACTGCATTACAATATTATAGTTTGCTGAAGTGAGGTAAAGTTAGCTCAACTATGCAGGATACTTATACGACTTTATTTACTGATTGCGAATTCAAATCTTACCCTGGGTTGCAAACATATGTAACTTTAGAGCCAAAAAAAAAGTCATCAGCTGTCATCTCTGCATTTTCCACTTCCCCAGGATTACCACATGTTCTACCTGGATTAAATAAAAGAGAAAACAGCAATATTTAAAATAGCTGTTGTAGCACAGCATACATTTTCATGGTAAACCTAATTCACAATTTGATCTATGTATAACAGGTCTATTTAAAGTGGTTGTCAACTCTTGATAACCACCTTAACCTACAGGTAAGCCTATAATAAGACTTACCGGTAGGTTCCCTGCATATCTCCTAAACCTGCACAGTTTAGGAGAAATACGGTGTAAATGCATGTGCCAAAGTCATCGGCACATGAGCTGTGAAGAGCTGGGCCGTTTCTTCATGAAGTGTGTTGTAAATGACGGCTCCAGTGCGCATGCACAGGAGTGACATCAGCGCGGCTCCGGCCAATCATATCGCTGGAGTTCACGCTGTGATTGGCCAGAGCCCGCCATCCCGGGAGAAGACACAATCAACATGAAGGCAGTCACAGCGGTGCTCGGGGACCGCTGCAACAGCGTTGTTCTAAGGTAAGTATTTCATAATGAGCTAATATGCAAAACATACTAGCCCATTATGCCTTTGTCTTGCAGGTGTTTTTCTTTTCCCCTCCCTTGACAACCACTTTAAACTTTCAGATGTATCTACTGTATATCAGAGAGCTCTACTAGTAAATATGCTGCCTACTTCCATGACAACAGAAATTACTGATTTTTTTCCTGTTACTTCTTTTTTCAATGTCTATTCTCATTATGCAGAACGCCCCAGAACACAAAGTCACATGTAGGATACTATACTGCTATGTTACTTCGGCTAAACATCCGGTAACAGTTTGTATGCAAAAGAAAAGATCCAAACCAACCAACAAACCACCGGGAGAAAAGGGTCTCCTGCTATTTTTATTGTTTTTATTGCTTAACAGGCAGTGTCTTTTGTAACAGTGTGAAACCCTTAGTTAAAGTGGATGTAAACCCTCACATATATCCAGTGAAGTGAACAGCCTCAGATGATACACAGAGATGAAAACAAATCTCCCTACATACATGCATATCTGCGGTCTTCAGCTTTATATATTCTTTAGAAAGTGTACATTGTGTTAGAGATTTTCTTTTCCTGTTCAGCACTGGGAGTGGATTCTTGGCATACGAACAAGACAGCTGATTAGAGGAAAGGTACACCCCCCCCCTCCACATAGGCAAAGCATTGCAGAGCTGTGCTGTGACAAGACAAGCTCTCTGCTCATCTATTTATCGCAACCTTACGCGACACAAATTTCATGCTGGTTTTATCTTGCTTGACAGAGAACGTCATAAGTTATTATGCGGATAACAGAGCAACGAAACAGCAGAAACATGGCACTTAGTGCTTTAGAGAGAGACAAAAAAACACTACAGATATTTGTGCTTAGGTCAAATTTCATGAATCAGGTTTACATCCACTTTATTAAGTAATCTTTCAGTCAGTAGAATATTACATTGTTACATATTTACAAATTATATTTTTCTTAAAGCGGAGTTCCACCCTAAAGGGGAAGTTCCACTTTAAGGACTTGTCCCCCGCACCTCTTGAAGAATTGGCACTTTTGCGGGGGGGTTTGCAGGTACTCGCTTTCGTTTCCGACCGGTACTCGGAAACGGAGGTTTTCCTCCCTCCCCCCGCAGTCTTCTGGGACACTGACAGGCCCCATTAGATTGCACTGACCAGTCATGATGTGCAGTACTACTCGCGCATGCACAGTGGGCACCTGGCTGTGAAGCCCCAAGCTGTCACAGCCGGGTGCCAATAGTGAAGATGCTGGCTCCGAGGAATGAAGATATCGGGTGTGACGGACTGGGGTAAGCACACTGCTGGATCGTGGGACAGGTGAGAGGCTCGTTTTTAAAAGTCAGCAGCTACAGTTTTAATAGCTGCTGACTTTTATGTTTTCCACAGGTGACTGGAACTTCGCTTTACGTGCATCCTGTCTGACTGCATGTGTTATGAAAATCACTTATGGTTTCAAGATCTATTTCCGGTTTTACTTTTTGTAGCCAATTTTTTTCCAGAAATCAGTAAAGATATCTTTTTTACAAGCTTCATATGTGTTAATGCTTATTCCTTGAAGACTACAGAATAAAGTTTGAGGTAAAACTCAACTCCCCCAGCACTATATATATGTATCTATGAAGGCCAGTATGGTGGTCTGAATTTATGAAAAGGGGGGGTGTATTTAAGCAGATGACAAAGCTTTGCCACATTTCGGCCATGCTAACCCTGCCTTCTGAGGTGCTGGCGGTGGCACAGCTGCATTGGTGGCCTCTTCTTCCTCCTCCTCCTCTGCCTTCGCCTTGTGCTTCCGCTGAGCCCCCGGTGTCATTTGGGAATGCCCTCAGCAGCGCCTCTACCAGTGTGCGCTTGTAGTCGCACATCTTACTCTCATGCTCCAGTGAGGGAATTAAGGATGGCAGGTTGTCCTTGTAACGGGGATCGAGCAGGGTGGCCACCCAGTAATCAGAAGAAGTTACAATGTGGGCAACTCGGCTGTCATTGCGCAGGCACTGCAGCATGTAGTCGGCCATGTGTGCCAGGCTGCCCAGAGGCAAAGACAAGCTGTCCTCTGTGGGAGGTATATCATCTGTGTCCTCTGTACCCCCCCAGCCATGCTTCAGTGATGCCCATGAGCTGCATTGGGTGCCACCCTGCTGCAATTCCTCCTCCTCCTCATCTTCCCCGTCCTCCTCGTCCTCCAGAACTGTGCCCTGGCCTTGAATATTTTTGACCTGGCCTATGCTGGTGCAGGAACCCACCCTCCGAGCCATTTGCGAATGACTGGCCTGATAACCGTGGAAATGACCCCTCTTCTTCCTCCTCCTCCTCATTCTCCTGTGCCACATCCTCTTCCATCATGGCCCGAAGTGTTTTTTCAAGGAGACATAGAAGTGGTATAGTAACGCTGAGAACAGCGTCACCGGCACTGGCCATGTTGGTGGAGTACTCAAAACACCGCAATACGCTACACAGGTCTCGTATGGAGGCCCACTCGTTGGTGGTGAAGTGTTGCTGTTACGCAGAGTGACTGACCCCTGCGTGCTGCAGCTGAAACTCCACTATTGCCTGCTGCTGCTCGCACAGTCTCTCCAGCATGTGCAAGGTGGAGTTCCACCTTGTGGGCACGTCGCATATGAAGCGGTGAGCGGGAAGGCCGAAGTTCCGCTGCAGCACAGACAGGTGAGCAGCAGCAGGGTGAGAAGGCCGAAAGTGTACACAGATGGCCCGCACTTTATTCAGCAGCTCTGACATATCCGGGTAGTTTTTTAAAAAATTCTGTACCACCAAATTCA
Source organism: Glandirana rugosa (assembly GCA_018402905.1). Taxonomy (NCBI): domain Eukaryota; kingdom Metazoa; phylum Chordata; class Amphibia; order Anura; family Ranidae; genus Glandirana; species Glandirana rugosa. Next base: position 10,218 of record BLSH010072380.1, on the reverse strand, counting down.
GCACATGCGCCAGGCAAGGGATGTGCGTCAAACCAGCTCGGCCCAGAGCCGCTACGAGATTTCGGCCATTGTCCCACACCATCAGGCCGGGCTTGAGGCTCAGTGGCAACAACCACTCATTGGTCTGTTGTTCAATGCCTGTCCACAGCTCCTGCGCAGTGTGGGGTTTTTCCCCCAAACATATCAGTTTTAAAACAGCCTGCTGTTGTTTCCCCCTGGATGTGCTGATGTTGGTGGTGAAGGTGTTACGCTGAGCGGATGAGTGGGTGGTCGAGGAGGAGGAAGCACAGTAGGAGGAGGAGGCAACAGGAGGCAAAGAGAAATGCCCTGCAATCCTCGGTGGTGGAAGGACATGCGCCAAATGGCTAGCCGGCTCAGGCCCACCCGCCACTACATTTGCCCAGTGTGCAGTTAGCAAGATATAGCGTCCCTGCCCGTGCTTACTGGTCCATGTATCAGTGGTTATGTGGACCTTGCCACAGATGGCGTTGCGCAGTGCACACTTAATCTTGTCCCCGACTTGTTTGTGCAGGGAAGGGATGGCTCGCCTGGAAAAGTAGTGGCGGCTGGGTACCACGTACTGTGGGACAGCCACCGCCATCAGGTTTTTGAAACTGTCCGTGTCCACCAAACGGAATAACAGCATTTCAAAGGCCAGGAATTTTGAAATGCTGGCATTCAGGGCCAGGGATCACGGGTGGGTAGGGGGGTACTTCCTCTTTCTCTCCAGTGTTTGGGAGATGGACAGCTGTAAGCTTCCATGGGACCATGTGGAAATGCTTGGGGACGGTGGCGGACATGGTGGCGTTGCTGTCATATCATCTGTTTGCTGGGTGGCAGGTGACACTGTCACTGTAGAGGTGGAGGAAGAGGCCGAGGCAGCAGCAGGAGAGGAAGCAGGAGGAGGTCGAGACCTTTCTTGGATTTTGAGGTAATTATTCCAATGCAGCTTGTGCCTTGAATTTAGATGCCTGGTCATGGGGGTTGTGCTCAGTTTGAGAACATTTATGCCCCGGCTCAGGCTATCATTGCACAGCTTGCAAACCACTCGTGTCTTGTCGTCAGCACATTGTCTGAAGAACTGCCACGCGGGGGAACGCCTTTGAGCTGCCTTTGGTGTGCTAGGTCCCTGGGTGCGGTGGCTAGTAGCAGGCCTACTGTCTAGGGGACGCTTGCTCTGCTTTTGCAACCTGCTTCCTCTTTTGCTGTGCTGGTGCCTCTGTGCGACCACCACCACCTCTTCCTCCAAACTCCACACGTCACACGCATGACCATCATTCCATGTGGGGTCTAGGACCTCATCATCCTCCACATCATCTTCCACCCACCCTTCACCACTGCCCTCCTTGTCAGTCTGCACACTGAGGCAAGCTGCGGCAGTTGGCACCTGTGTTTCATCATCATCATCAGAAATGTGCTGCGCTGGTGTTTCCATGTCCTCATGCTGCAACAGAAGTGGTTGGGCATCGGTGCACTCAATATCTTCCACTTCTGGGGCAGTGCTATGTGGATGGCCCACGGAACGCACACCAGGAGAGTCATCAAAAAGCATAAGAGTCTCTTGCAGGACTTGGGGCTCAGACTGCTTGGCTAATTTACAAGGGGCTGAGGTGAAAGACAGATGGCCATGGGGTTCAGGTGCCAACTCTGAGCTTTCATCAAGGGACCGGGAGGGAGACAATGTGAAGGAACTGGAAGCATTGTCAGCCACCCAATCTACTATTGCCTGTACTTGTTCTGGCCTCACCAATCGTTGAGGGGCATTCTGGCCTACCATATACTGGTGAAGGTTCTGTTGGCTACCTGAGGAAGGTGTTTCCCTTGTGTGTGTGTGTGTTAGAAAAAGACTGTGCTAAGGGTTAATTGCATCTGATTGTGCTTTCCTCTAATTCCGGGATGAGCAGCGCTATTTAAACTTCCTGCTTCCTGTTAGAAAGTGCTGTCCTGTCTACAGCGTATCCGTGTTCCTGTGTGACCTGTTTGATCTGACTTCCTGTGACCCGGCTTGTTACTTCTCATCACCTTCCGCCTGCACCGACCCCCGCTTGTGACCCCGACTACTCTCTGCCTGCTGCTCTGTACCTCACTGCCCGCCTCCTGACAACCCGGCTTGTGACCCCGACAACTCTTCGCCTGCCCCCTTGGTCCTGCACCGTCCGCCTCTTGACGACCAAGCCTGCCTCTTATCATCCCTCCATCTACTGCACGGGCTCCCGGCCCCTCCGCTGGAGACCACCAGTAGCTAACGCTAACCTTCAACCCAGCTGCTGCAAGACTCCTGCATCAGCATCAGCCACTCTGCTAAGCCCTCGTGCCACCCTGTACTCCCGGGCTCCCTGTTCCCCCTTCCAGGGGTCCGTGAGTCAGGATAGTAAGAGAGGTTGTTCCCTGCACAACAGACTCCACTACCAGGTACGTGACAGTACAGGACAGCCATGCCTGAGTCTATGCAGGGACCCTCTCTGACGGACCAACTCTGCCAACAACTGACCGGCCTCACACGGGCCATCCAGACCTTGCAAGAGGGTTACCAAAGTTTGGAGGAACGTGTACAGGAACTCTCATCTCCTACCATGGCCACGGTCACAGCTGAGATGTTTCCAGAGCCCGAGGTCCCCACACCTGAGAGGTTCTCGGGGGATCGCAGCAAGTTTCGGGCTTTCCGGAGTGCGTGTGAATTATATTTCACTCTTCAGCCATGCACGTTCGCTCGTGAAGCCACCAAGGTGGGTCTCATGATATCCCTGTTGCGGGGAGAACCACAATCCTGGGCTCATCGCCTCCTGGAACGGAAGGGGACATCTTTGAATGACCTCACCTCCTTTTTCCGGGACATGTCCCTGCTCTATGCGGACCCTCACCAGACGGCCACCGCAGAAGCCGCACTGCATGCTTTGCAACAGGGGCATGAACCCGCAGAGAATTATGTCTCCAAGTTCAGGCGCTGGAGTTTTGACACTGGCTGGGACGAGGCCGCCCTCAGGCACTAGTTTCGTGTTGGGCTCTCCGAGTCCCTGAAGGACGAACTAGCACAAATTGGTGTTCCCCGCTCCCTGGACGGTCTTATAGACTTGACCATTCAAATAGACCGGCGTTTAAGGGAACATATCGGAGAGGTCCGGTCCGGCCGGGCGCCACCTCGCCCTACGCTCACCCCTGAAGAGCGACAACACCGGCAGCATAGCAACCTTTGTCTATACTGTGGCGGAGACGGACATTATGTGAGGTCCTGCCCGGCCAAGCAAGCAGATGCCTCACCATCGCTACAGCCCCACCCAGCAACCCATTCCACATCTCTGTGTCTCTCTCGCTACAACTTCCTGGAGGGAACATTACAGTTTCCGCTATCGTGGACTCTGGAGCATGTAGTTGCTTTATTGACTTGCTATTTGCCGCTCAGCACCAGATTCCGTTACAAACCAAGGCCCGCGGTTTGATGGTACACCTGGCTGACGGAAACGCTTTGAAATCTGGTCTGGTCACCCAGGAAACTGTTCCACTGTTAGCCACTATGCCCGATGGCCACCAAGAACTGCTCCGACTGGATGCAATTGCATCACCACTGTTTCCTGTTATTCTGGGCCTGTCATAGCTACGGGCACACAATCCCAGCATTGACTGGGTTACAGGAAGAATGCAATTCCGATCCCCCTACTGCCTCCAACACTGTCGGCCAGAGGCGCCTGACACGGCTCCTACCTTACTATGTTTGGACTCTGACCCTGAACCTGATCCCTGCCAGTTGGTCCCCCCGGAGTACCATGCCTTTCTGGATGTCTTTAACAAAAAGGGGGCTGAGCTCCTTCCTCCTCATAGGCGCTATGACTGCCCTATCGAGCTCCTCCCTGGGGCAGAGGTCCCCTTTGGAAGAATCTTCTCTTTGACAGAACTAGAGCTAAAAGCTCTCAAAATCTACCTCAATGACAACCTAAAAAAAGGGGTTCATCCGGCCATCCACATCGCCCGCAGGAGCGGGTATCTTCTTTGTGGAAAAGAAGGACCGTTCCTTACCGCCCTGTATTGATTATCGGGAATTAAACAACATCACGGTAAAGAATCGTTATCCGCTTCCGCTGGTACCTGAATTGTTTCAGAGGTTAGGCACGGCCACTATCTTCACCAAGCTGGATCTCCGTGGAGCTTATAATTTGGTCCGAATCCGGGAGGGCGACGAATGGAAGACCGCCTTCCGTACCCGGTTCAGCCATTTTGAATACTTAGTGATGCCATTTGGGCTTTGTAATGCGCCCGCCACGTTCCAGCACTTAGTTAATGATATTTTCAGAGACTGCCTAGACCTATTCGTTATTGTGTATTTGGATGACATCCTGATTTTCTCCTCAACTTTGGAGGAGCACCGTCAACACGTCAAGTGTGTTTTGACCCGACTCCGTCAGCACGGGCTTTATGCCAAGCCCGAAAAATGTGAGTTCGAACGCAGGAGCATTCAGTTCCTGGGATTGGTCATCTCAGTTTCTGGCATTAAGATGGACCCCAAGAAGGTTTCAGCCATCCTGGAGTGGCCGGTGCCGACCGATAAAAAGGGAATCCAGCGTTTCATCGGATTCGCTAATTTCTATAGGAAATTTATTAAGGGGTTTTCGGCTATCGTGTCACCTATTACAAAGTTGACCAAACAGAAAAAACGGTTTTGCTGGTCCCCCGAGGCACAGGCAGCTTTTGAGACCCTCAAGAAGTTGTTTACATCTGCACCTGTCCTTAAACATCCCGACCCAGCTCTCCCCTACGTCCTTGAAGTGGACGCCTCAGAAACGGCAGTGGGAGCAGTGCTTTCTCAAAGACAAGACACAAAGGCCCTACTCCACCCTGTTGCTCTCTTCTCCCACAAGCTAACCGTACCTGAAAGAAACTATGATGTGGGGGACAGAGAGCTTCTGGCCATCAAGTCAGCACTTGAGGAATGGCGCTACCTCCTGGAAGGGGCTACACATCCGATCTTGGTCTATACCGACCACAAGAACCTTGAATACTTACGAGCAGCTAAGAGGCTGAAGCCACGGCAGGCCAGATGGGCACTCTTCTTTTAGAGGTTCTCTCTGCATATTACGTATAGGCCAGGATCAAAGAATACAAAACCCGATGCACTTTTGCGCATGTTCTGCAAACCTGGAGACCCTATACCTTCTGACACAATACTTCCCTCGGGAAACTTCCTACTGATGCAGGAAGATCTCATGGCACGAACCAAGCGGGCTTCAACGGGATACATCGACCTTTTGGACACCTCACTACAGGCCAAGGAGGGGCTACTCTGGCATGACGACAAAATCTTTGTGCCCGAGGAACTACGCACATCGGTACTCGAACAATGCCATGACCATAAACTGGCAGGGCACTTTGGGGCTCTTAAAACAATTGATCTCTTGCAGCGTACTTTCTGGTGGCCCCAGTTCGAAAGAGACTGTAGAGTTTATGTGGGGTCATGCATGACTTGTGTACAGAACAAGAGCAGCAAAGCCCGGGCCTGGGGTCTTCTGAACCCGCTTCCAGTTCCGGAGAGACCATGGAAGATGATAGCCATGGACTTTATTGTAGAATTACCCCCTTCTCAAGGGTACTCCACTATCTTTGAGATGTCAGAGAAAGCTTGACCCCGGTGGTCTTTCATGCGACGTTCTCTAGTTAACAAAATTCTCGGGGTTTCACGGGACGGTCAAATACCAGTACCGTAACAAGCTCATGGCTACACGCATCAAGGAGCCCGTGTTTCTAAAACAGCAGTACGGTCTCATCGGGGAGGAACCGGACATCACTCCACAGGTTTTCCAGCTACATAGGGCAACTTCGGGCGAACCAAGCACGGTACTCTAGAAGGACGTAGTCATCCTTCAAAGGGCTCCCTTCATAACACAGTCTTCCATATCCCA
>BLSH010072351.1:0-11963 GCA_018402905.1 Glandirana rugosa | reverse complement strand
TTTTAGAACAATAATCTGTCCCTTACAGCAACAGCAGGAACCTGACCCTATAGGAGTAGGCGATGATTTTAGAACAATAATCTGTCCCTTACAGCAACAGCAGGAACCTGACCCTATAGGAGTAGGCGATGATTTTAGAACAATAATCTGTCCCTTACAGAAACAGCAGGAACCTGACCCTATAGGAATAGGCGATGATTTTAGAACAATAATCTGTCCCTTACAGCAACAGCAGGAACCTGACCCTATAGAACTAGGAGATGCTTTTAGAACAATAATCTGTCCCTCTAAGCAGTAGACTCTACCTAGTCCAGTCAGATCGTTCTGTAATGCAGGATGAGATGTTATTAGAACTGCAATCTGTCCCTAAAAGCAGTAGTAGTAGTAATCTCTACCTAGTCCACAATCAAATCGTTCTGTAATGCAGGATGAGATCTGCAATCTGTCCCTCAAAGCAGTAGTAGTAATTTCTACCTAGTCCACAATCAGATCGTTTTGTAATGCAGGATGAGATCTGCAATCTGTCCCTCAAAGCAGTAGTAGTAGTAATCTCTACCTAGACCACAATCAGATCGATGAGATGTTATTATATCTGCAATCTGTCCCTCACAGCGCCAGCAGCATCCTCTCCCTACACTAGCCAGAGAGCATGTGACATGCAGCACTAAGTGACTCCAGCTTATAAAGAGGCTGGGTCACATGATGCACTGGCCAATCACAGCCATGCCATTAGTAGGCATGGCTGTGATGGCTTCTAAGGGCAAACCAGTGAAATGCTTGTTGATTGGCTGCCATGCAGCTATTCAACATGCGTGATCAAATGCCCGAACCCAGAACCCAAACTTTTTTTCAAATGTCCGGGTTCGGGTCTGGGTCACGGACACCCCAAAGTTTGGTACGGACCCGAACTTTACAGTTCGGGTTCACTCAACTCTAGTGCTGGTAATTTTATTTTATTTATGACATTTTATAATTAATGTTCCTTGTTTTTACATATTGGTTATGCTTAGTAATCAGTGAGCGCAGCTAGCACTTGTAAGTTTTGAACCTACAGTTGATTGATCAATTGTTTTTGGTCCAGCTTTCAATTGCCAAACCTAAACCTCACCAGAGGTGTTTGACCACTTTTTACAGTAGTTCAAAAACTGCTTTAATGAAAGAACCAGTAGGATCTTGGCTATAACATCTCTCCACTGTGGGACCCCTCCGTTATTGCCCGAGGACTGGCCAACAAACTCCAGGGATACAAAAGAGAGCTCTTATGGTATAGTAAGTTTTATTAAAAATGGGTGGACGTCTTTTGGTGAAGCTCCGAAGACCGTCTTCTCCATCCGAGGGAATCCAAGCCCAAAATAACTCGGTGAGTGGCCTAATCCCCCTCACAACACCCACCCATACTCCCTCCGCCATCCCCAGCCTGTCGTGGGACACAGAGGCTGTTCCGCTGGCACCCAGCCTGCGCCCTCCGCCATCTTGCGGCCTCCCTGGGCGGGTACGGTAAACCAGCAGACATCCCCCTGACCACAACCCTGGACTATCTGTCCTGCTGAACCCTCCACCCCTCCGGGCTCGTCCTGGCTTAAATCCAGGGCCGACATCATACAGCGGCCTCCCGGACTGGCCGCTGCCTATTGAGACCTACTACAGCTTATTGGCAGACTCCACTATCCCAGCCTCGCTCTCCCCTCCTGGAGACAGACACCACACAAGGCCCTTACAGCAAAGTGGATGTCGCCCCCACCAAACTGCCACCCCCGAAACACTCCAGGGAGGTGGGGGACCATTTCTAATTGAATCAATCAAATCAAATCATATAGACTGCATAACAGCTTGCAGAGCAGCCATCTTGTTACTCCCATCCCCTACCCAGCTCCTGCATGCTCCTCCATACCACTGATAGCACCTCTGAACAATTCCTATTCTGGGGACCAGCTCAGCAGAACCACTGATACCAGGGCCATAAAAAGAGGACAATTACAAGCCCTCTACACAGGAGGTGAGATCTGATTTGTCTGAATACAGCAAAACAAATGATGATGGCCGCTTAACCTAACCAGCGGCTTTGGCACAGCAGGGAGATACTACACCAAAGATACACACTCACTGTAATGGGCAAAATAGGGTGCAAGCTTCCCTTCACAAATGCCCCATATTCACAACAAGGAAGGAACCTTCCAGAGCTCTTCCGCTCACAACCCTCAATGGCAGCAACAACCTCTGCACCCCATCCCTCACCAACCCACTCTGCCATGTCACATCGGCAGTTTGAAGGGACACAGAAGTCCAAGCCAAATACTGACCAGGACATGATACTGTCACTTATGCAACAAGTCCCGAAAATGACCGACCTTCTACTAACTGCCTCAGCTGTAAAGAATGCCCTAACAGACACTGTATCAGAGCTGAAAGAGGAATTAAGAGGGGTCTCTGACCACCTCGAGGAAGTTGAAAGAGCAGCAGGCTGCCACGATGCAGATATACAAGAGCTCCAACAACATAGTGCACGATACCAATACCACCTAATCACCATGCAGCGAAAGCTCGAAGACCTCGGTACGTAGAAGACCACACAACTCACCAGTAGAGTTCAAATGAGCACACAGAGCCCTGCGCCCATGAGGCAGAGACGGAGACCCCCCGAGACATTGTGTGTTGCTTTATGGATTATAAGCTTAAGGAGGAGGTTGTTATCCGAGCACGAGACCAAGAAGAAATCCCCTTTAAAAGAACGGAAGTAAAAATCTTCCAGGATCTCTCCCAGATCAAATTAAACCACCAAAGAGCTCTGAGACCCTTCCTCTCTGTTCTCAGGGAATGACGCATTATCTATAAATGGTCCATTCCCCTTTGACCTTTGCGTCATGGTCCAGGGGCGCTCTTTCACTCTACAAACCCCAGCAGACCAGCCTCATTTCTTTGAACACCTCAACATGCAACCCATACCAGTACCCGAATGGTACCAAGAGTTCACCATCCCGGTGATTTGGAAGGAACTTCTCCCGTCCAATATGGAACAATGCACCCCATGGCGTAGGTTGAATTCCACCCCCTACCGCCGAGGACGAGCAGATCCAGCGCCAGCTGCCCCACCAAACCCACCTAATCCGGACACAATCAAAGCTACCCATGATAGAACTACGGGACAAGGGTAAAGTACATTATCTTCTTCTAATTTTTTTTCTTGTTTGACCCCCCGCCAGCTCCCACAGAGACAATCCATTACCTTTAGACAATCTCCTGAGGGCACTGAAACTTTGCTCAAGTCTCATCACATGATGAACCACCATACCTAGGACCAGCGGTCCCCCTTTGTTTCAACCCCCTGGAATGATACCACCCACCATGGTCACAGACCCTCTCCCTAAACCCATATAACCACCAACTCTGTTTCCATAACCTATGCAGAAGACCTTGCTGTTCTTCCCCACTTAAGAATATAAACTGCGAACAAGTTAGCTTCTATAGTTACAACAACCCCCAGAGCTAATGACTGAAGACCTGGTTGAAACAGTGCAGACCCACTGCTTTGATGTACCCTATCACCCTGACCACTCTTTACCATACCCATTTTCACTACCCATCAAAGCTGGAACTCTATGGTCTGCTTACCACTGAACGATAGACTTTGATTTTACCTAAACAGCAGTAACCTCAATTACCATCAATCCAACATCGGAGGGGAAGGAGGGGATGCCGGATGTGGTCCCCTTCTCGTGAACAGGCAGACACTCATAAAACTCCACCAGAGAGCTCACTACACCACTTGTAGGCAATCACCGTTCACACATAACGGAGGCACTGCAGATCATGCTGGGTAACACATGCAACCTTGCACTTAGCATATAGATCCCCTGCCTTAGACGTGTCACATCTCATAGCTAATCCATTAGGACAGCTCTGCCTCATTCTCGGGGATGGTTTGGGCAAATCGTTGCAACTGTTACCAGTTTCTTTTTACGTGTCTTTTTTTTTTCTGTGGTTCACATGGTATGTTAAACATTTGCTGCCATCATTATTGCTAACACTGTTGTTAGACCAGTTTTAGTTAAGTGGTGCTGACGTGGCTCTAGTTCTAGCTTTGGTTTTACTAATTGTTTATTTTGCTTATCTAAATGTATGAAATAACTACCTTTACCCTACCTAGTCCGGGTAAGAATAAGTCCCCTGCCGGCCCGAGTATCTAAACAACTACTAACTCTATAAAAATTCTGATAATCATCTCCCCGCTGGCCAACCGGCCGCTTCCCAGCCCCACAAGTCACACCAACCACAACCCCCACATCAGCCTGGTATCGTTCCGGCTGTACCCTTATCTGGATCACCTTTGTGGCCCGTAACCCACATTGTTCCAGAATCCACTCGATCCCTCAACATCCCCCCTATCCCTATCTTACATCTAACCCTCTACCCTACATCCCCCTTTCCCCTCTTTTTTCTCTCCATCATGTAGATACCTTCCTCGAGACCACCCCCTTCCCCCTCCAACCAGCCCCCCCCGGTCCCAGTCATCCACACCTCTTGCTTCCTTACATAATACATTTGAGGAACTATGCCACTTTCTTCGACTTTAAAAATATTCTCCCTAAATGCCAGGGGACTGAACGTCCCTAAAAAGAGCACCCTAATCCTGCAAGAGATAACCAAATTGTGAGCTCAGGTAGCGTTCATTCAAGAAACCCACTTCAAAGGCCCAAACATCCCCAAACTAATGAATGCTAAATATCCCACAATTTACCATGCTTCATCCCCATCCAGTAAAACTAAAGGAGTGGCTATTCTTCTTGCAAACAATCTCACTTTTCAATTCAAAGAACAACTGACAGACCCAAAAGGTCGCTATCTTTTCGTTAAAGGGACCATCCATGATAAACCAATAACACTTGCAAACATTTACTGGCCAAATGACCATCAAGTCTCTTTCAGAGACGCAAATTTCTACTATTCACCAAACCTTTTTATAACCAGGCAAATAAGAGTGGCAAACTATTAGCAAGAATACTTCAAGGAAGGAAAGCGCAAATGACAGTAACTGCAATCCATGACCGAAAAGGGAAAAAATATCATAAATCTGTAGAAATTGCACAGCAATGTGTAAATTACTACTCACAACTCTATAACCTCCCCAAGATCTCACCCTCCAATCCGAACCTTGACTTCCGCAGTCAAGCAATAAAAGATTACCTAGCCCAACATAGCATGCCCGAGAAAGACCTATTCAAGTGGATGAACTCCAAAATGCCTTAAAAAACACTAAACCAGGCAAAAGTCCAGGCCCCAACGGCTTCTCCAGTCTTTATTACAAAACTTACCCTTGCCCAAACTACCCACCCCCCCCCCCCCCGACCAATTTACTGGAAGCGCATATATCTGTAATCCATAAAAAGGGGAAGAATGCCACTCACCTAGAAAACTACCAACCCATTTCGCTCCTAAACGTAGATATTAAATTATTCACAAAAATCATCGCAAATAGAATCCTACCATTTTTTACCCAATCTAATATCACGCAACCAAGCAGGATTCGTACCTGGAAGAGAAGCCGGGGACAACACAATTAAGGCACTTAATATTCTTCATTGGCTAACCAGATCCTCCATGGAGGGTTTTTTACTATCCACGAATGCAGGCGTTTGATAGGGTGGCGTGGGACTTCATGGAAGCAGTTTTCTCTAACATAGGCCTGGAAACCTTTATGCAAGCGAGCATACTAGGCCTTTATTCAAAACCACAAGCCAGAGTCAGAGTCAACAGCCACCTTTTCAGCGCCTTCTTCATCCGCAATGGCACCAGACAGGGGTGCCCATTGTCACCACTGATCTTCACCCTTACACTCAAACCCTTTTTACGGTGCATCCACCTACACCCTGATATCACGGGTGTCACTATCACTAAAAAAAACATAAAATCAGAGCATTCGCGGACGATATCCTCTTATTTTTAACCAAGCCCAAAATCACGATCCCCAACCTGATTAAAGAGTTTCATAGGTTTGGGGAACTCTCTAACTTTAAGATCAACCTAAACAAGTCACATGCCCTTAATGTCTTCCTGCCTGATTCTATTGTAAGAGATTGTCAGGAGTCCTTTCCATACACCTGGCGATCTGACGCAATCCCCTATATAGGAATCCAACTCCCCTCGCTAAGCTATCCTCCCTATACCACCTAAACTTCACTCCATTTCTCCAGACATTCAGGAAAGACGTAAGCACCTGGGATAAACGTAACCTTTCATGACTTGGCCACGCAACTACGATACAGATGACAGTCTTGCCTAGATTGCTGTACATAGCACAGGCAATCCCAATTACTCTTCCCAAGGCCTTCTTCGCCTCCCTCCGATCCCAAATCAGCATCTATTTATGGAAAGGTCGGTCCTCTAGAATCAGCCTGGCAAGCCTCTCGGCCCCCAAACACTTGGGGGCAATTGGGCTGCCTGACTTCAAAAGATACCATAGAGCTATCTTACGAAGCAGTCTAGTTGATTGGCATATTCACAAAGCCTCCAAGTACTGGGTTCAATTAGAAAAAACAATGACGGAGACCCCTCCACGGAATCTAATGCCAAATGTCAAACATCACCCCCTCATACTCCTGCCCATCCAGTGCTTTCAGGAATTATCCAAAACTACCTTGATCAGCTCCATTCCCAGCCCTATGACCCCTTTACAGTACAACCCGGAATTTCCCCCGGGGTTAGAAAAAGGCTTTGCGACCTTCCTGACCAACTTCCATCCTCGAGCGCACCACTTCTTTAAACAAGGCTGATTTATCTCTTGACAAAACACCAGAGACTTCACTACTGCCACATTGATGCCACTTGTCATTTTTTTAAATTAAACTTACTGGCTCATACACTAGACCCATAACAGCATTGGAGAAATTGTGCATGTCCCCACCACAGAGACATTTAATCGCAACCATCTACGTGATTCTCTCCCACCTAAACTCTGACCATCTATCCCCCATTATAAACCAATGGACCCCAGACCAACAAAGCACTATTATATGTGAAAACTGGGAAACCATTTGCAAGACCACAAAGGGTCCCGAAATCTATTGACTCAAGAACACAACTATAAGGTCCTGACCCATTGGTACAGAATACCCGACCTCCTCCATAAGATTTCCCCCCACATCCCGGATGCATGCTGGAGATGTGGCAACCCTGGAGGCTTGATGCTCCACATCTGGTGGGAATGTCCCTTGAGCTCCCCTTACTGGGAACAGGTACACAAAATCATTTGCAGAATATCCACATACCCCACTGAATTTTCGTGCCACCAGTACCTTCTGCACCACTCCACAATCCTAAAACACGCATACAGAAAATCATTGGTAATGCACATGATCAACACAGCCAGAATGTGCATCCCCATACTCTGGAGACAAAAGACCACACCGCCCTTACAGATGTGGTTCTCAAAACTAATCAAAACCATGGGAATGGAAGAACTAATAGCCATATCCTCAGATAATTTATCTGCTCACCTCAAAACCTGGCTCTGCTGGCAAGACTTCTAATCGACCAAAGAATACGAAGAAGTTCTCGATAGCCAACCTCAACCACCGACTACATCATGACACACCCCATTAACAACAAACTCCCCCTGGCCCATTCCCTATCTCTCAACCCTCCCTTTTTTCCTACCCTTTTACCGTTACTGCTCTTATATCCAAAAAAAAGATAGATGTACTAAAGTCCCCCTTGCATTCAAATCCCTCGCAGGCTGGCAATCCTGAGAAGACTCTTCCTATCCCTACACCCTCTGATTCTCAGGAGCTGATATGTTGCTCGATCTCTGATGAGCAAACACAAGATTGAATGTTATTATAATTTTTTCTTCTGCTACATTGTCATAAAAATGCTGGACTTTTTCAATCCCTGTTATAACATTGTTTCTATATCATGGGCACCACTGTGTTGGATTGCCTACTGCAATTTAATGTTATTGTACATTCTTCTTTAATAAAAATATTATGGAACTAAAAATGAGTATTAAAAATTCCAAATATTGCACTCACATTTATCTGTGCCAATCCCGACACCAAGGTGTCTACAGCATGTGCGGGTGGATATAACCAAATATTCGTGATGGTGTGCACTCCACGCCTCGTTCTGGATATGTGGATGTCACAGATGGGACCCGGAAATGACGAATCCCCGTTTCTATGTACGTTTCACTGTACTGGCATCATCAAGAAGTGACGACACACCGTTTCCTATTTACTTTCATAGTGGGAAAAGAAGCGTGATTGGCTGAACTACTCCTTTTTTATCATTAATTTTTAATATCTTAAACATTATAACCTTATTGCCCCACTAAAGGGAACCGGTGTGTGGGTTGTCCACACATGGTAAACCTAAATCTAGCAGTTTTGGTATATCATGGGGGGTGGTATATGTGACTTGTTTTTTAAATAGTTTTTGTCATTGGATTTGTGTATCATAAGTTTGCAGATACCAGGTTGTTATTTTAAACTAATTTTACTATAGGAACTTGTATATTGGAAGTATATGCGACATGGGTGGATGGATATATGGAAACAAACTAGTTTTTCTTTTTTTTTTTTTTATTCCGGTCTCCAACCTCCATGTTGGAGTAGTCCAGCCAATAGCACTTCTTTTCCTACTATAAAAGCAAACAGGAAATGGCATGTCATCACTTCCTGATGACGCAAGTACAGTGAAACAGGGATTCGTTAGTTCCGAGTCTCATCTGTGACATTCACATATCCAGAATGAGGCGTGGAGTACACGCCATCACGAATATTCAGATATATCCATCTGCACATGCTGTAGACACCTTGGTGCCGGAATTGGCACAGATACATGTGAGTGCAATATTTGGAATTTTTAATATCCATTTTTAATAAAACTTATTACAGCATAAGAGCTCTCTTTTGTATCCCTGGTGGAGTTTGTTGGCCAGTCCTTGGGCAATAACGGAGGGGTCACACAGTGGAGAGATGTTCTATCCAAGATCCTACTGGTTCATTCATTAAAGCCTTTTTTGACCTACTGTAAAAAGTGGTCAAACACCTCTAGTGAGTTGCCATCCACTATATGAGCACTCGTAATGAAGCATGTATATGAAGATTAATCCATCCAGAAGAATCAGTTTTATTATTTGGTGAGGGATTGTCACTTTTTGGACTTTATAAGTTTGCTTTCTAACTATATACCAATGACTCACTTGCAATGTTATATATGTTTCATATCATATCCATGATGATTTATAGCGCTATCACCTTTACCAGCGTTTTGCAAGCTGAGCTTCTTCAAGGGTTCAGGGGTGTGGCTAATAAGAAAAACAATGCAGCAAATATAAATTATAGAGACAAATACAATACATATTGCAGTAGTTACAGTTATATGCAGTTAACATACTTACAGCTATTTAGTTCATCCAAAACATAATACACTCTTTCCAATGTGAGTGAAGCCGCATGGAAAACAGACATCAAGTTAAGTGCAGACTATGAAGAAGGCAGGCGAGCCTAGAGCTAGGGAATGACAAATAGGTGAGGCATAGACCATATCAACCAATATGAGTGGTGGTGTCTATAACAAATCAAAGATGGGTATATATATATATATATATATATATATATATATATATATATATATACATACAGTGCATCGCTTCACATTATATTATGTAGGGCAAAATATTTAAATTAGTCAGACATTGCAAAAAACAGGCAAATACCTGTACTGAAAATCCAAACAGATCAGGTGACAAAGGCAGCCTGTTTAGGTGATTCCAAGAAATCTACAAATAATATATAAGAGGATACACTATTTAGCCTCATAGATCAAGCAGGTCATAAATATGTAGCCCAACACAACTTATAACATTTAACCCATATTAGAAGATGACAAATTACCTGAGATGTAATTAGAAGAAGAAGAAGAGACCACAAACTGGGCTATATAGGGTGGACCTTTTTTAGACTTGCAGATGAATCCATGGGTGTTGTGAAACTTGCACCTAATTTACAACAGGCTTTGTTAAAATTAAAAACCAACCATAATATTGAAATAAAATCGACACAGGGTTTAACATGGTTATAATGAATCACTCCCAATATGCTAGGATGTGTTTCATTCAAAAAAATCCAGACTAGTATAGGCATAGTCCTAAATGTAAGTTTGTTTATTTTCAGGCAGAATTCCAGGACATTGTTGGAAGAGCATATACTACGGGCATTATTGATAAAAACACCTATGAATTCTTGAATATCAAACACTCCATTACTCCTACGTTTTATTGATTACCAAAAATGTAAAAAGATCTTCTTGACCCTCCTGGTCGACTTATAGTATCCGGTATTGGATGTATTTCTGAAAATTAGTTGAAAATTATCTCAGACCATTTGTCATCTCCTTACATCCATATAGTTACATAGTTATATAGTTAGTCCAGTTGAAAAAAGACCCAAGTTCCTCCAGTTCAACCAATAGAAGGGGGGAAAAAATGATACAATCCTATATATACTGTATAATCCTATACCCACAGTTGATCCAGAGGAAGGCAAAAAAACAATAGAGCATTATCCAATTTGCTCCATCAGGGGAAAAAACCCTTCATGGTCCCCCAAGAGGCAATAGGATGTTCCCTGGATCAACTTTACCTATAAATATTAGTATCCAGTTATATTATGTGCATCTAGGAAAGAAGTCAAGCTGTTCTGCCACTCTGAAAGTCAACCAAATCAAAATCAAACAGTCACCACACCAGTCCAGGAGAATCCCCAGTTCAAGCAAATGCATAGGCAAGGGGGAAAAAAAACAAAACACAGCGAGAGAACATTGCAAGAAAATTATTGTTATTAAATAAAAGCTTATCTACACCCAAAAGCAAAATTTTAATTTATTGCAGCTTACCAATCCTTACCTTCTTTTCATTATTTTCACCTGGTGATCCAGGCAGTAACATACTTTCTGTCATAGGATTTCTACATTCATTCCTCCATGGCATCTTTGGAGAAGTAACGTAGCAACCTTTGGACGGCAGCACTGTCATCCTGCAGAGAGGGTCTGCAAGGTCCCAACTCCCTTACCAACTCAATATCATCTCCTCTGCTTCTTCTGGGTGTGAAAACTTTGACCATCATTGGCTGGCAGGGAAATGATGTAACTACTGTACAGGTCCAGCTCAGTGTACATTATAAAGAGGATTATGAGCAGGAAGGAAAGTCTGCATAATTGCAAAAGTGGCATAGTTACATACTGTAGTTAGTCAGGCTGAAAAAAAGACACAAGTCCATCTCATTCAACCTATAAAAGGGAAAAAAGAAAAATATATATACAGGGTGGGCCATTTATATGGATACACCTTAATAAAATGGGAATGGTTGGTAATATTAACTTTCTGTTTGTGGCACATTAGTATATGTGAGGGGGGAAACTTTTCAAGATGGGTGGTGACCATGGTGGCCATTTTGAAGTCGGCCATTTTGAATACAACTTTTGTTTTTTCAATAGGAAGAGGGTCATGTGACACATCAAACTTTTTGGTAATTTCACAAGAAAAACAAAGATGTGCTTGGTTTTAACGTAACATTATTCTTTCATGAGTTATTTACAAGTTTCTGACCACTGATAAAATGTGTTCAAGGTGCTGCCCATTGTGTTGGATTGTCAATGCCACCCTCTTCTCTCACTCTTCACACACTGATAGCAACACCGCAGGAGAAATGCTAGCACAGGCTTCCAGTATCCATAGTTTCAGGTGCTGCACATCTCGTATCTTCACAGCATATGGTTTTTTTATGGTTTTTATGGTCAGTAAAAACCAATACCGGATGAGCTGCTCCTTCCAGGAGGTACCGCCATTCCTCCAAAGACGACTTGATGGCCAGCAATTCTCTATCACCGACATCATAGTTCCAGCAAGATGGTGCACCACCACATTATGGGTGTCAGGTCCGAGCATTCCTAGATGAACAGTTTCCTGG
>BLSH010072320.1:11503-28159 GCA_018402905.1 Glandirana rugosa | reverse complement strand
ACTACCACTCCCTACCCCACTGGAAGGACACACCTTAGGGCCCTTATGTCTCCTGCCCCTGTAGAGAGACCACCCAAGGACATCGACCTACTGAGGTGGTACCACAGGACCATGTCTCGAAACACAAGAAAATCTCTGAGACTGTCGAGGTAGTGGGGTAAAAGTAGTAGGAGGAGAAAATAGAGAAGAAATTGGAGTTGAAATCTTGGAGAGTCCAAAGGTGTGACTTATATCTTATTTTTACTGTAGTTTCCATTGTTACGTCTATTACATGTCTAGGATTACTATGATAGTCACTAACAAGGAGTAGATGGACTACTACCACTCCCTACCACACTGGAAGGACACACCTTAGGGAGGAAGGTCACACCATCCCTCACCATCATCAGGTAGATGAGGAACAATCACTGATAGTATCATTAGGATCTGTACATTATCTGCATTGTTACCTTTGATGTCATTTTTATTCTATATTCAGTGTGGAAACCTGAGAGGTTCTAAAGTTGAGGTTAAAGAAGAGATAAAAGAGGAGGATGATGAAAATGGGGTGATGGAGCTGTCAGAGTCTCTAAAAGAACACAAAGCTCTGTACCAGGACACCATGGTGGAGTCATCCAGCTACAGGAACCCACCAGAGAGATGTCCCCGTCCTCTGTATTCCCGGGATTCCACACAGGAAGGTCACCCCATCCCTCACCATCATCAGGTAGGTGATTGACAATTATTGGTAGTTCTGATTTATACACAGCATGTTTGTTACAATGAATGTTTAATTATATATTTAGAGTGGGAACCTCGGGGATGATAATATTGAGGTTAAAGAAGAGTATAAAGAGGAGGATGAGGAGTATGGAGTGATGGAGGAGTTTTCAGAAGGACTCAAGGATACGAAGGAGCCACCTAATACCAGGAACCCCCCAGAGAGATGTCCCTGTCCTCTGTATTCCTGGGATTCCACACAGGAAGGTCACCCCATCCCTCACTGTTACAAGTTTGGTGGGATGCAACATCTAGCACATGGACTCGTAGAGATGGTGTGTGTTTTTTTTTATATTTTATAAATGATATTCTCTCTAATTTTCTTGGTTCAGAGTGGAGATCCAATCGATATAGAATTTGAGGTTAAATCAGAAGAAGAAGAGAGGTATGTGAGGGATGATCAGCAGTCTATGGAGGAGGATGGAATAACGGGGACATTTATAGAGGAGGACACTCCTACAGAGATCAGCACAGGTGGGTCATTAACACTAAATACATTCCTCCACCCATACTGCTCACTGATTGGTCCAGAGTAGGGCGGGGACTGGGTGATATCAGCCTGTAATCTCCTCGTCACTTTCCTGAGCTGTGTTCCCCGTCCTGTATTCCTGTATTTCTCTCGGATAATCTTCCTTCTCTGTGCTGCACACACAATTTATGTATCTAGACTGGATTTATGGAGATTCTGGGGTTCAGCTGGCAGCAAAATGTTACTTTTGACCATAGGCGTTTCTAGACCTAGGCACTTGGGGCGTGTGCTTTGGGTCTTCTTCTCCATGCCTGGGTCTAGTATGTTCTCTGACAGAACAATTCTCCCAGGATTACTTACTCTGCAGCTGTGCCGGGTGGAGGGATTTCTCTGTAGAGTCTCAGATCCAATCACTGAGTGCAGTCTCAGGAGATGGGAGGCAGCGGTGTGGGATCTCTGCAACTTGTCTCCAGGAACCATTTAAGCTTCCACTGATTACTGAATACCAATATTATGAGTCCTGACCCTTACATTATATGATTTATGTTGTACATTAATGTGATACTATATAGTCCTAACTTTTGTATCCCATTTAATAAGCTGTACATTACATAGTCCTGACTTCTTTTTCACCCATTTTCTATTAGCTGGACATTTTATATCTGATGATTTGATTGGAGCACAGACTTTTACATGGTGATAATAATGTGATAACTTCCTCAAACTTTGGAACATGAAACAGAAAGTGATAATGAGGGAGGAGCCAATAACACAATGATGGTGGTCTTCAGGATCAGTCCAGTCTTCATCTTGGTTGTTCTCCCCCATCCTCACTCTCTGACCTCTGGTGGGACTCAGCCCCGCTGTTATTCATGACTAAATCATGGACTAAATAAGGAAGTGCAGGACTTCTTGTGTTGGGAAGATGGCAATGAATGATAGAGGGGGGTGGGGACACTCGTCCTATAATCCCCTCATCACTGTCACTCCTTTAAAAGACAGTTCTTGTTGTTTCCTCACTCTCTGACTAAGGTCCATGAATAAAGAAATTAACTGGTAGGAGATCAGAGGAGCCATTTACTCGTTACCTTGAGGGTGGAATTGCAAGATCCTCAGAGACAAAGCTGCCTGATGTGGGCGGAGTCCTGCTTTAGGGGAACCAATCAGCTCATGTCTAGTAATAATATTTTTATTTCTATTTTAGTAGATGGATGGGAGATGAGGAAAACCTCAGAGGATCGTCTCACTTTGTCTCCAGACTGTAAAGTAGAAGATGAGGACATCACACAGTATAGTCCAGGAGAAAACCCGGTTACCTTAAATGTCCATCCGGCACCACACAGTGTAGATGGACCATCGTATTTCTCTTATCCTGAGGATCCTCAGACTGTGAGGGGTGGTGCCGTCCTTCCAACAGAGAAGAGCTTTTCCTGTACTGAGTGCGGGAAGTGTTTCAATTTTAAATGCTATCTTGATATGCATAAAAGATCTCACACAGGGGAGAAGCCGTATTCCTGTCCTGAGTGCGGGAAATGTTTTTCACAGAAGTCCAATCTTTATACACATCAGAGATCTCACACGGGGGAAAAACTGTATTCCTGTCATGAGTGCGGGAAATGTTTTTCAGTTAAGTACCATCTTTACACGCATCAGAGATCTCACACGGGGGAGAAGCCGTATTCCTGTCCTGAGTGCGGAAAATTGTTTTCACAGGAGGCCAATCTTTACACACATCAGAGATCTCACACAGGGCAGAAGCCATATTCCTGTCTTGAGTGCGGGAAATGTTTTTCAGAGAAGTCCAGTTTTTACAGACATCAGAGATCGCACACAGGAGAGAAGCTGTATACCTGTCCTGAGTGCGGGAAATGTTTTTCAGAGAAGTCCAATCTTTCCACACATCAGAGGTCTCACACAGGGCAGAAGCCATATTCCTGTCCTGAGTGTGAGAAATGTTTTTCACAGAAGTCTAATCTTAACAGACATCAGAGATCTCACACAGGGGTGAAGCCGTATTCTTGTCCTGAATGCGGGAAATGTTTTTCAGTGAAGTCCAGTCTTTACACACATCAGAGATCTCACACAGGGGAGAAGCCGTATTCCTGTCCTGAGTGCAGAAAATGTTTTTCACAGAAGGCCAGTCTTTATACACATCAGAAATCTCACAAGGGGCAGAAGCCATATTTGTGTCCTAAGTGCGATAAATGTTTTTCACGGAAATCCAATCTTTATAAACATCAAAGATCTCACACGGGGGAGAAGCCGTATTCCTGTCCTGAGTGAGGGAATTGTTCCTCACTGAAGTCCTCTCTTCCTGTACATCAGGGATCCCACACAACCCTTGAGATGTATTAGTGCCTTGAGTGTGGGAAATGTGTTCTATATGAATGTTGCTGGACATCCCAGCTGTCATGTGGGGAAGAAGCACACCCTGATATACACCTCAGATATACTCCATGGCTGATCGCCATCATGTAAGAAACAGTTCCAGGGGTGAGGACATTTTTTGAAAAAACGACTTGTCTGAGGGACTAAATAGAGGTCCCAATTTCCTTGTCCTGATAAAATAAAAAATATTTCAACCAAAACCTTATTTAAATCTGAGGTGCTTTTAGGAATATCTGGGGCTTTTATAAAAACTTGGGTGTTCAGTACAAGCGCATGCCGAGCAGACAAATCACGCTCCGGTGTCCGCTCCATTAAAGGAATAGTTCATTTTTTATAAAAAATAATAGATGCACATTTTCTGCAGGTAAAATTTTTTTAATTTTCTATTTTTTTAGGAGCCTGGAAAGCATTGCAGCCATGATGTGTTGATGGATGGTGCTATGCAGGACTCCTGCAGACTGTCCGTGTAATCTGTCTGCTTGTACATTATATGGGACGGCAGTTACAGTGACAGGAAGAACCAATCATCTACCAGAGAGCTCAGCAGCGGTGTGGGAGTTCATTGAAAACTGCAAGCCGACATCGGCAAAGGACTCTGTGAATGAATGGCACGGCCGCGCTCTTTTCATAAAGTGAGTGTCGGTAGGGGGAACTTCTCCCGCACTGCTGTCACACAGAGGCCTCGGATCGCTGAGCCGCTGCAGGAACAGGAACATGTAACTTCTTCCCGAAGGGGAACGTTTCCTTTAACCCTTTCACCGCCAGAGCTGCTTTTGCCAATTTCTTTGCCCACATTTAAAAATCATTTTTGGCCTGAAGATTATATAAACCCTGAAAAATGATGTATTTTCTGAAAGCAGACACCCTAGAGAATAAAATAGCGGTAGTTACAATTTTTTATGTCACACGATATTATTGCAAAAGTCTAGTAAACCCAATATTTCAGTAAAAAAAAACACACTAAAGTTAATTTCAGGTGGCACAAAACTGCAATAAATTACCCAATATTTTGGTAAAATATAAAAGCCGTAGTTGCACCGAGTAAATAGATACCCAACATGTCACACCTTAAATTTGTGTGCACCTGTGAAATGGTGACAAACTTCAGTACCCTATATTATCTATAGGTGAAGGTTTAAAAGCCCCCTATAGGTCATCAGTTTAGCGTTACAGAGGAGGTCTGGTGATAGAATTATCGCTCTCATTCCAGCATGCACGCATGTAACGTGTATCACAATCAACGTTTTCAGGCATAGGCGCCCCGACGTCTGTGTTTATCTTTGTTAGTGTGTATATCTGGGGATGGGGGGGCATCAACATTTTTTTGTGGGGGATTTTATGTGCTTGGATGTAACTTTAATTTGGGTTATTTTACTTAACTTTTTTGTCATGCACATGTCTGTTATCCCGCTAATCTTTTTAACTCATGACCAGCTGACTGTGCAAGCTACTTTGACACGGCCATTTATCACCGTCTCCTTGCTATGTCTCCCAAGCATTGTGTAAGTGGCACAGATGATAATTTACAATGTTATAAAATTGTAAGATTGCTATGTATTTATATTCTGTATGTTTTTTAGTTAGACTGATTTTCTTTGTTGCCAAGGCATAAAAGGTCCTGAGAAAGCTTATTGATGTGAAACACGTCGACCTCTTAGACAATTCAGCAGAGCTAAATAAGTCATTATAAATACATATGGCCTAATGTTTGATGGATTTGTTCCCATGTGGCTTTAATGCATCATTTTTATATTTGTAATAAAGATTTATATTTCGTGTAATTTTATGAAAACGATATATAGGGTGTCAGGGTGGATCTGGGCGCTGCTAAAAAAAATGATATAAGTGAAAAATAAAGTGCTAGTGCAATCAATGTGCAAAACCAATATGTAAACCAAAGTGCAAATGAATATATAAAACTATATAATGGTATTGTGGTGCAATATAAAATAGTGCAATTATGAAAGGTAAATTATATCACAAATTACAATCCTACGAGGTAAAAATGGGTGAATTATAAATAAGAGACTGTTGTTATATGCCCATAAAACTGACAAGTGAATAAAGTGCCTGCGCCAACAGTAGATGACAAATCCTAATTCATCACAAATAATTTCCTGAACGTGCATAAAAAACAATAACAGTGTCCCTATGAAGGACACTCACAGCTGATCTGAGCCTAAAACATCCCATCAGCTGTTAGACATCCATAGAAATGTTTGTGTTCAGTCCTATTTTCCCATCATACTGCAGACAACGGGTTCTATTTCCCTGGCGGACCGAAGGTCCCACTCACGGCAGGTTTGTCCACCACTTCCAAGACCCAGTCCATCAGGCAAGTTGTAGAAGAAATATCGTAAGCTGGTGAAGTCAGACTCTGACCCGCGGCTGGTGCTCCTTGCTTGTTACAGCCCGGGGATCATGGGTGCGTGATGATCAAAGGGAGATGGAGAACCTGGTTCCATGAAATGCAGCCTGACACAGAGCAAACAGGGAGAATCATATCTATATATATAGTTATGGTTATTACCAGGCTGCAACTAGGGGGAGCTCTAATGTTTGGAGTGTGACCACAGCAGAGTGATCCCATCTACCTCACATTAACCCTTTCACTGCCAGAGTTGGTTTTGCACACATGGTAAAATGCAGATTTTGGGCCTGAAGATTGGATAAAACCCCCAAACATATATTTTCTGAAAGCAGAGGCCCTGGAGAATAAAATGGTGGTAATTGTTAAGGTGTTCTTCGTACACAAATGTCACCTTCATATCCGGGTTTATTTTCTCCTTTCCCCCATTTTCTATGGTGTGATCTTTTCTACAATACTTTATTATACATAAAATAGTGGAAGAATGAGTGTAATAACCACAACAAAACCTCTCCATTCACATTGGTGCCATGATGAAAATATCCAAACAGTAAAAACAGTGAAAAGATGTGCAAACGTCACATTCCTAACATTCCTCAAACAAAGTCCATCAATAAGTGTGAAGAAGAAATCACTCCACTCCCTTATATATCCACCACTTAGTGCTCGTGTCACCCCTCCCCCCTCTAGGCACCACTCACCGGAACTATATGCCCCCCATTTTCATGGGTGGGAACACGCACACATTATACACAATGTTAAGGTAAAATATAGAAGAAGATGAGGTTGTGATGAGTAAATAAATACCAAACATGTCAAGTAATAAAATTGTGTGTGCTGGTGACATGGCAAAATACACAGTACCTAAAAATCTCCATAGGAGGCGCTTTCCTGCTCATCAGTTTAGAGATAAGTGTGACCTCTGGTGGTAGAATTATTCCTCTCGCTCCGAAATTCCTGGTGATCCCTCACACGTGTGGTGCAATCACGGTTTACATACAAAGTATGGGGGCGTTTGCAGGTGTGTGCAGGGCAATGGGGGTTACTTTTCATTTTTTTTTATACAAATGTTATAATTTTAATTTTTTTAACTTGTTTAATTTTTGAATACATTCTATTTTAATTTATATTTTTTAACTAGTTTTATTTATTTATTCTTATTTAGTTGTATTGCTATGACAAGAAGTTAACAAACCCCATGTGATATCATTGGGTAGGTGACAGGTCCTCTTTATGAGACATGGGGGGTGTATTAGACCTTCAATGTCTCCTCTACCCTCCAATGCACAGATGGTGCTCGGTTAGATGCCTCCTTGGCGGTATCATCCGGGGAATGACAGCTCGGAAAAGGGAAACACTCTGAGCTGAGGACTGTCGGCTTCATTCAGTGCAGAGATCGGGGGATGGAAGGTCACAGTCTCCTCTCTCTTGGCCTCCTGAAGGCACTGAGTGTGGCCTCAGGCTCCCAGGAGAAGAGGGAGAGCCCAGGAACCACATTGGGGTCTCTGGGTGTACTATGTACCTCCAAAGAGCTGAACTGGTTAATTAACATGTCTGGGGGGGTCCTAATCCTGGGGGGCTCTAATCCTGCCTGTGAAGGGGCATCTCTGTGATGTACAGAAAGTGCTGCAGCTGCGCTGACATTTAGAAAGAAAAAAAATTCCAAAACAGCACACATGTTTCTCAGTAACAATTGGCATCAATGATCTGTAGGGGAACAGGCTTCCCAATGTAAGAATGTTCTTCTCCAACTGATCACTGATATAAGGGGGTCCTAATCCCATTGGTAAGAAGCCACTACACTGACCACTAATATAAGGGGGCACGTCTCCCATTGGTCATCAATGTAAGGAATCACTACACTGCTCTCTGATATAAGGGGGTCCTTCTCCCATTGGTCACCAATGTAAGGAATCACTACAATGCTCTCTGATATAAGGGGAGTCATCTCCCATTGGTCACCAATGTAAGGAACCACTACACTGCTCTCTGATATAAGGGGAGTCATCTCCCATTGGTCACCAATGTAAGGAATCACTACAATGCTCTCTGATATAAGGGGATCCTTCTCCCATTGGTTACCAATGTAAGGAACCACTACACTACTCTCTGATATAAGGGAAGTCATCTCCCATTGGTCACCAATGTAAGGAACCACTACACTGCTCTCTGATATAAGGGGGTCCTAATCCCATTGGTCACCAATGTAAGGAACCACTACACTCATGGGCACTGATAGGCTGTACTGATGGGCACTGATGAGGCTGCACTGATGAGGTTACACTGATGGGCACTGATAGGCTGTACTGATGGGCACTGATGAGGTTACACTGATGAGGCTGCACTGATGGGCACTGATAGGCTGCACTGACAAGGTTACACTGTTGGGCACTGATGAGGTTACACTGATGGGCACTGATAGGCTGTACTGATGGGCACTGATTCCTCTTTAAGATGTACTCAAGAGATGTCATCTTCTGCACTCTCTGTGGGGACGGGATGAGTTCTGA
Source organism: Glandirana rugosa (assembly GCA_018402905.1). Taxonomy (NCBI): domain Eukaryota; kingdom Metazoa; phylum Chordata; class Amphibia; order Anura; family Ranidae; genus Glandirana; species Glandirana rugosa. The sequence goes on along the minus strand of BLSH010072320.1, from coordinate 19,665 downwards.
GACTTTCTCCTTGTAATGGTTGTCAAGGAGGGTTGCCAACGAATAATGATCCTTCTCCTTTATGCCACATATTCTTGGGTCCTTTCGCAGGCTTTGAAGCATGAGGGAGCCCACGCACTTCAAATTTGTGGAGGCATGAGTGGCAGACTCCTTGGGGTCACTGAGGATTACAGTATCTGGAACTGCCTCCTCCCAGCCACTTACTACTTCCAAGGGTTCTGGGAATGGAAAACCAACTCTTGTTGTTTGACCTATGCCTTCCTCTGCTTCAATGCCTCCAAAACTGCCAGAATCCACCTCCTCCTTCCTCTCCCCCTTTTCTCTGTTGGGTTTGTTTGGTTTCTGATCTGGATTTGATTAGGATTGGATCTGCAGACAAGGAATGATAAATACGATCCTTCCTGTGACTTGTTTGCTCTGAGGCAGTGCTGTGAGGACAATGGAGGGTCATCATGATGTCCAGGAAGGGGAACTTCCTACACAAATGGACTCAGCTCTAGGTGGGTCTGCTAGATGGTCTCTCACGCTATACTCGTAACCGAATTGAAATTTTACAGAGTTTTTGTGCATCCTAAGGGGAACTTGCTGACTTTTGGTCGGAGTGTCCAGCTAATTAGGATAATTGCCAGAACTCTGCAAGGCTCCAATCTCTGGCAGTCTGCTGACTGACAGGAGTGATGTCACTCTCTGCAGTAAGAGAAGGGATTGGATTGGATAGCAGGAGGATGCTGCTGATGGAGTAGAGAGCTGTAGGGGAGGAGTCTATTCTCTTCCCTCCAATGGCAGTTTAGTGTGAGGGTTCCTTAAGCTCTGAATTCCAGCACCGGACACTGCCAGGCCCTGTATCATGGGAAGGTATTGGACTGACCCCCTGTATGCATAGCATTGACCCCTGACCATCCGATTGCCCACCAAGGAGTGAAGGACTCCCCTTCTTCATTCCACTTGGTATCCTGAAACATTTTAATTTGACCAGTGAGATGGTAAGAAGGTGAAGGTCGCCTCCATTTCCTGGCAGGAGTTCTGAAAAGTGCAGGTGGTAGGACCATCATAGATCAAGAGCTCCATTCCCTACTTAGAGTCCCCCTGACCCTACAGCCTCCTCTTCCCTCAGAGCCCTGCTGTCCACCAACCCTATCAAGGGCCCAGAGCCATTCAACTCCACTACCCCCTCAGGGATCCTAAAGTCCTCTAGCCTCAGTACAGCAATGCAAGGGGCTCTATGCTCCATACTCCTGACCCCGACACTCCATCATTGTGTTGGCTGCATAGTGTAATGATTGCCCATTGGCTGCCTGTGTAGTGTAATAATTGCCCTTTGTAGGCCATGTATGGTCAGGATGGTCATTGTCTTCTCTGTTTATTGTCAGTGCTCTTTGTTTAGAGGAACAAATTACTAGAATTTATCTCCAAAATTAGGAGAATGTTCTGGCCCCGTAAGTGGGGGAAATGTTCTGACCCTGAAAGGATTAATCTAGGTTCCAAGACTATATATGTGTGTATCATCATCTGCTGGAGATAAAAGACGTCACAGTGACTATGGAGGAAGAGGACGGGGGAGGGGGGTTACTGGGTGTAAATAGAAAATAATATCTTATTACCTCCTCTGCTAACTCTTCCAGTGATGTCTCCTCTCTACTTTTTCCCGTCTCACCTCTTGACCCCGAAATTCCTATTTATAACCTGACATCACTTCCTGTCTGTTCCTGACATCACTTCCTGTCTTCCATATAGACTTCCTGTCTGGGTAGAAGTGAGATCACCACCTTGTGGAGATCATAGGAACTGCAGCCTCAAGAAACATCTCGTAGTGTGAACACGGCCTTGTGCTGTGTGTGTTAGGGTTGCCACATCATCCCTTTAATCCAGGACACATCTGAATTACACAGGTTGTTGTTCTGAGGGTAACTTAATGCAGATGAGGCACCAAGTGAGTCTAATTACCACCTTAATTAGCTGCAGAACAACCTGTGCAATTAATATGTGTCCTGGATTATGTGGCAACCCTAGTCTATGTATGTACTGTATATCCTTATAGAAGAGGTCATCTCCACTCCCACCAAGGGGGACATATATGTAAATACATTTATATGGACATTTTGATTTGGCAATTTAATTTTAGAGTTCTAACCACAAAGTATGATGGCCAGAATAGGGAACATCTGTTATTCAGCGGGAGAAGACGCTCGCTGTGTTATCATTCAGGGAATGTTTATAACTCAACGAATGTCACATTTGTTCCCCGACAGCCAGAATTATTTTCCTCACACATCACCTCTCTAAAATAGCATTTTAAAACAATAATCCAATATGTGTCCTTATGAAGATTCGGCATCCATTGGACTGACTTTTTTTTTAACTGAAAAGCAACTTCATTAAAGTGAGAAGAAGACAGACAAATGGAGGGTAACATGGTATCCTCAGGAAGGTGAAAGGTGGGCACAGTCTATGGAAGGGAGGATGGGCTGTAAATCAATCATGTTCTTGAGAAAAATAAGACGATTGCCCACCAACTATCCAATTTGAGACAACAGTAACAAGGAAGGCTACCTGCTGTGCTGGGGTCATAGAAGGAACCTTGGGCAATGGTTTGAAGAAAGGAAACTGAAGTGCTGATAAAATAAATATTCTCCCATTCTTGCGCCAACAGAATTGATAATAATAAAGAATGATAATGGGAAACTTAAGACTCAAACCTATTATAAACCAGCAGACAGGAACAGCTGTCTTCCTTTAGATAGCCGTCACCATAGATCTAGGCTTTCCAATACACCCAAGGGACAGTTAGTTAGGCTAAGGAGGAATTGTTCCCATAAAACAGAGTATAATAAACAGGAGAATATGATTGGAGAGGTTTGTCCAAAAGGGATACAAAAATGAATTTATTCAGCAACAAATAAGGGAGGTTGAGGAAATGGAAAGAGAAACCCTCATGGGGGACAACGTGAGAAATAGTACAGTAGATCGCAATGTCCCAATATTGATGGATTACCACGTGCAATATAAACATATTGAAAGGATCTTTAAAAGACACCGGGAAGTACTAAGAGCAGAGCGACATCTAAGACAAATCCTCTCAGACAGACCAAGATTCACCTATCGGAGAGCTCCTACTTTACCTGATAGAATTGCAAGAAACGTAGATCCACCACCTAAGAGAACGTTCACCTTTTTTAAAGGAAAAGGCTTCTATCCGTGTAAAAAATGTTACACATGTAGACATTCCAAAGAAGTAAAGAAGAAAAGAAGAAGAATTTAGATCTATAGTCACAGGTGGTAATTATCAAATCAAAGACTTCATTAGATGTAAAACAGAAGGAGTGGTGAACCTTCTTGGATGCCCTTGCAGAATGCAGTATGTGGGGAGGACTAAGCGACCCCCTATGGAAACTCCTTAGAGAACTCGTGCAAAACATCAAGAAGGGCTTCAGCAAACATCGTCTGTCCAAACATTTCGCTCAATTCCACAACAGAGATCCCTCATCTCTGACTGTTGGTGCGATAGAAAAATCCAAACCCCACTGGGCGATAATAAGATAATAAAATTGAGTCAATCTGAATCCCGGGGGATTTTTGAGTTACAAACTTTAACACCTTTGGGACAGAACGTTGATTTTTTTTTTTGTAATTCCTTTATTTAGATGTCAAAGAGATAAACAAACAGCAAAGATTGTCACAACAATAGAGACACTTAGTAGATACCAATGAGTATGATCAAACCACGACAATTTAACCTATTCAAAAAACCTGTAGCATTGCTTGTGTGGATTGGCTGGGGGCCCCATGAAGGAAGGGGCATGAGACAACTGGTCTGCGAGGGTGGGAGCACCGTTGCCTCGCATTTACATCATCTGCCCAGAGTATCACCGGTTATGAGAGATGAGTTTGGTCTTATTGTAACCTTTTGAGTTTTATGTTAGGAACTAAGGGGAGAGAAAACACTGGAGTGGGATACTCCAATGCAGATGCTGGTAAAGTATTAAATAGATCTCTGTAAGAAGGAAATAAAGAGAATCAGGATGGGTCTCCCAGCTTTCCCGGCCACGACTGGAGACAATTAGGAAGTGACCACAGAGGGGACGAGAGTGGGCACGGGAAGGAAGGGAGAGAGGGGGGAAAAAATGACGAGAGAGAGATGGATTGGGAAAAAGAGAGGACTACCCACTGAAAAAGAGAAGAGGGGGGTGGGGAAGGAAATAGTGAGGAAGAGAGGGGGTAGGAGGTTTCCCCATCACCCCCCGCCCGGACCGAGCCGCACGGCTAAAAAGTGGCCTGAAAGGATCACGACATCACCTCTAGATAGGGTTCAGTAAAGATATAATAGTTCCAGGGTCTCCATATCTCGCGAAAAGCCTCCTCGCGCCCGTGAAGGGTCGCCGTGAGGTCCTCCATGTTCCGCAACTCATTGACCTTCTTGAACCACATTGCTTTAGAACGGGGGTTCTCCGATCTCCAGCAAAGGGGCACGCATGCCCTGGCCGCATTCAGCAGATGGATTGTGAGTGAAGATTTATACTTCCCGACTGGACGGGGGGACAGGTGTAAGAGACAAGCTGCAGGGTTGCCCTCCACGTCTACTCCCGTGAGGTGTTTGATGGTGCATGCCACGTCTCGCCAAAAAGCTGCGAGTCTGGGGCAGGACCAGAAGATGTGAAGCATTGTGCCCTCAGCTTCTCCACACCTCCAGCATGTGCTGGGGACCGCCGGAGCGAAACGGTGTATGAGAGAGGGAACTCTGTACCAACGCGAGAGAATCTTGTACCCGGTTTCTTGGATTCTAACGGCCAACGAGGATTTTTGGGCTAGTTGGAGAATTTTCTCCTTCTGGGTATCGGAAAAATGCATGTTCAGGTCAGTTTCCCATTTCTGGAGGAAGGGTGGCGAGAAATCACTCCCCGGGTCTATAAGCAGAGCGTAGATTAACGATAAGCTATGCCGCACCGGCTCCCCGGAGTGACAGATACGTTCAAAATCCGTTAGACGGCGCAGGATCCCAGGGGTCCTGGCCAGTCTACGAAGAAAGCAGCGCAATTGAAGTCCATTCCAGAAATCCAGTGAAGAACTCAGTCCCGCCTCGTCCCATTGCAATGTGGGTGTACTGTCCAGGTTGAAAAAATCGCAAAGGTACTGTTTGCCCCTATCTCTAAGGGCCTGGAAGCGCGTGCCCTGGAGGCCCGGTTCAAAGACCGGGTTACCCAAGATAGGGATCAGCGGGGAGGGAGTGGGAGAGATCAGGGAAAGATGAAAAGCCTCCCTGGCTGCCTTAAGAGTGCATCTGAGGGTGGGGTGGCCAGTGATGTCCGCCGGCAGCGGTTCAGACGACCACAACCAGCTCCGCGCAGTGTCACCGGAGTCTTCCATCTCCATGGTCACCCATAGCTTTGTCTCTGAATGACAGTGCCAATCCACCACCCTTGCCAGATGTGTTGCTCTATAATAGGTTTTAACGTCAGGGAGCCCTAGACCGCCCCTTCCCTTTGGTAGGTGAAGAAGTTTAAGTTGGATACGGGGTCTGCGGTGGGACCAAAGGAATTCCCTGAAAAGGGTGGTTGTTTTCTTGAAGAAGGACGGAGGGATATGTATTGGCAATGCCTGCATGATATACAAAATCCGGGGGAGGATCGTCATCTTAAGGGCACTGCAGCGCCCGAACCAGGAAAGGGTAAGGGAGTGCCAGTGGAGTAGGTCGGTTTTGAGGCGTGCCAAAAGTTGGGCAAAGTTTGCTTCATAAAGGTCTGCAGGATCGGGAGTAATGTTAATTCCCAAGTAACGTACCGAGGTCTGGGTTTGCTGAAGGGGGAAGGCTGTGATTGCTGTCCTAATCTCACTACTGTCTGCCGTAATGTTTAGAAGGGTGGACTTCGCTAAGTTAATTTGGTAAAATGACAGGGTACCGTAAGTCTTAAGCGTGCGAAGTAATTCTGGGAGAGAAGTTCGCGGGTTAGAAAGGAAAAATATCAAGTCGTCCGCGAAAGCGGCCACTTTGTGTTCTCCGGATCGCTTGCAGAATCCACTGATAGTAGGGCTACCCCTGATCACGCATAACAATGGCTCGAGCGTGAGAATAAAAATTAGGGGGGACAAGGGACAACCTTGTCGCGTGCCGTTGCGGATCTCAAAGAAGGGTGAACGGGTTTCATTCACCTTTACCGCCGCCGTAGGGCAGGAGTAGAGGGAGTGGATCCAACTACGCATAGAGGATTGGAGCCCAATGTGTTCTAGTGTTGCCCGCAGAAACGACCACTTGACCCTGTCAAAGGCCTTTTCCGCGTTGGTGGACAGCAGAAGGAGTGGACGGCCTGAGGACCTGGCGGCATGGATCAAATTTAGCGCCCGGATAGTATTGTCCCGAGGTTCTCGAAGCGGGACAAAGCCCGCTTGATCTCTATGAATCAGGGTCGGAATGTGGGGTAAAATACGATTTGCTAGGACCTTCGCAAATAGTTTCAGATCGGCATTTAAAAGCGCGATCGGACGGTAATTACCGCAGCGAGTCGGGTCCTTGCCCTCCTTGGGGATCAGGGAAATGTAGGCCCGTAGTGAGTCAATTGGGAAGGAGTGTCCCTCAGTGATGGAGTTCCAGGTCGAGACCAAAGGTTGCGAGAGAACCCCAAAGAAAGTTTTGTAATACACTGGGGTAAACCCGTCTGGACCCGGGGCTTTTTTGGGTTTGGAATGTGCGAGGGCCAAGCTCAGTTCTTCGACTGTAATGGGTTCCTCCAAGGCCTCCACGGCTTCAGGGGGCAGAGATGGCATACCAGATTCCGCAATGTAGGACAGGAACCCTTCTCCCTCAGCGGGCGAAGGAGTCCCAGGAGTCCGGGCCTCGATATCATATAGCCCCTGGAAGAAAGATTGGAACTCCCTGGCCATTGCGGGGGAAGTGGTAAGCTTCTGACCCTGAGTGCCGGTAATGTGGGAGATAGAGGACCTGGTTTGGGGGCCCCGCAGTGCCCGAGCCAAGAGGGTGCCCGGTTTATTAGAGAACTCAAAGAAGGAACGGTGTGCCCAGGCCAGTTTTTGTTTGGTTTTGTGGAAGAGCAAAGTGCTCAATTCCTCTCTTGCCCGTAGGAGATCCTGGTATGTCGACCGGGCCAGGCTGGCTTTATGGGCTCGTTCCAATTTTTGGACCAAGTCTAGTAATTCGTCTACTCGCTTAGACCTCTCACGTTTGAGCCGGGCCCCTATTTTCATCAAAATTCCCCGGATCACGGTTTTGTGTGCCTCCCAGACCAAGAGAGGGTTGTCGACCGATGGGGCGTTCACGGGAAAGTAGTCACGGATAGCTACAAGAAGCTCTGCCCTGGTCTCCTCCGATTGCAGGAGGGATTCATTTAGCCTCCAAGAGGGAGGGGGTCTCGAGGTCGGGCCCCATTGGAGAGTCAGATGAACAGGGGCATGATCCGAGAGGGAGATGATGTCAATAGACGCGGAGACAACTCTGGCAAGATCGCCCTGGGGGATTAGAAGGTAATCCAGACGAGAGTATGTATGGTGCACTGGCGAGAAAAAGGAGTAGTCTCTAGACTGCGGGTGGAGTATACGCCAGGGGTCAGTAAGATGGAGAAGTTGGAGGTCCGCCTTAAGGCGTTTTAGGCGGGAGTAGGAAAGGTGGGATGCTCCCCTAGAAACATCTAGGAGGGGGTCCAGGGCAAAATTAAGATCGCCTCCGAAAATCATGATGCCCTCTCGGAACTCAAGGAGCTCTGGGAGCAGGTCCTGCAAGAACCGCGGATGGTCAGTGTTAGGGAAGTAGACGTTGATCAGCGTGACTTGGACACCAGACACCCATCCCTTAACAAGGAGGTAGCGGCCCTGTGGGTCCGTCTTGATGGCTGCAAGGGTCCACATGTTTTCTCATTTAGAGTGTATCAAAAGGAGGTCCTCTGCGTAAAGGCCCAGCTGGTGTAGGGGTCTGATAGGTTGTCTTATAAAGGGTGACAGATAGTGTCGCGAAGAGGCTAGAGGTTCCGATTCCCCCATTCATATGACTAGGTGTTTAGGCAGTACACCTGGGAACGTCGGTAGTTCTGCCTGGGTGTCCCGGCGATGGAGGAACAATTCCCTACCCACAGACCACAGGTTCAGTGCGACTAGTTGCAGATGAAGGGATTGTGACTGGTAGGCGCCAAGAACGTCCTGGACGAGGGTCTCGAGGAACT
>BLSH010072319.1:252844-262988 GCA_018402905.1 Glandirana rugosa | reverse complement strand
CTACCCGAGGTGTTACCGCCTCTTGGGAAATTACTTAAAAGATATTTTTAAACGTTTCGGGTGTTTGGAAACATGAGGAAAAGCCAGGCACCCACGTCCGGTAAGGTCCTACCACCTTTGGAAGACCCCTAGGTACACCTGCGGGCAGCATCTCTACTGGTCAGGGTCCTTGACGTATGACCCAACATGTTTACTTGTAAAGAGGCGAAACCGCATATTCGGTACGACGGCATTTGCGGGTTCTTGGAACCACTGCACGGACGCCACAAGGAGGTTCCTTAACCTTTTCTGGTCCTACAGTAGATTTATTTAATATTGTTTTTCCAGGTCCTTCAGAGTAGATGACATCCTGGTCTTTTCCAATTCCTTGGAGGAACACCGCAGGCACGTCACCAAGGTTCTTGGGCGTTTACGGCAGCATGGCTTATACGCCAAAGCGGAGAAATGTTCATTTGTACAACCCAGTATGCAGTTCCTGGGACTGGTCATCTCTACGACGGGCGTCCACATGGATCCCCAGAAGGTTTCCACCATCCTGGAATGGCCTGCACCCACGGACCGAAAAGGAGTACAAAGGTTTGTGGGCTTTGCAAATTTTTATAGAAAATTCATTAAAGGGTTCTCCGCCATTGTGGAGCCCATCACCAGTTTAACTAAGCAAAATACCCGGTTTAAGTGGTCCCCCGAAGCGCAAGCCGCTTTTCAGAAACTCAAGGCTCTCTTCACGTCCGCTCCCGTTCTGAAGCACCCGGATCCAGCCTTGCCATACGTCCTGGAGGTGGACGCATCTGAGACAACAGTAGGGGCTATATTGTCCCAACGCCAGGGTGTCAAGGCCCTGTTCCACCCAGTGGCATTCTTTTCTAGGAAGCTGACTGCCCCTGAGCGGAACTACGATGTGGGAGACCGGGAATTACTGGCCATTAAATCTGCACTAGAGGAGTGGCGCTATTTGTTGGAAGGGGCCTCTCACCCTATCTTGATATTCACGGATCATAAAAACCTGGAATATCTACGGACTGCAAAAAGATTGAGACCCAGGCAAGCCCGCTGGGCGCTATTCTTTTCCAGGTTTCATTTTCACCTTACTTACCGTCCCGGATCCAAGAATAGTAAGCCCGACGCCCTTTCCCGCATGTTCACTGAACCAGGCGATACCACGCCACCAGATACTATCCTGCCCGCACTGAATTTTCTGCTGACAGACGAGGACTTTCTCTCCCAACTCCGTTGGGTATTGGACGAGTCTGCCACCGATCGAGACACTTGATTGTCCGTAAGGGATGGTCTATGGTGGCTGGGACGGAAGATGTTCATCCCAGCAAGCTTGCAGCTGAGGGTTCTGGGTCGATGCCACAACCATAAACTGGCAGGACATTTTGGCACACAAAAGACCGCAGAGCTCGTCTCACGGTCATTCTGGTGGCCCAACATTTTGGAGGACTGCAGAAAATATGTTGGAGCCTGTCCCGTCTGTGCCAGGAACAAGACAGACAGAGCCAAAGCCTGGGGCCTGTTGAACCCCCTTCCTATACCTGAACGCCCGTGGTCGCAACTGGCGGTCGACTTTATCGTGGAACTCCCTCCGTCAGAGGGGTTTTATACCATCTTTGTCATTGTGGACCGGATGACAAAGATGGCCCATTTCATTCCTGTAAAGGGGACCCCCTCAGCGGCCGAAACAGCCCGTATATTCATAAGGGAAATTGTTCGATTGCATGGAGTGCCCAGCAACATTGTGTCGGATCGAGGCGTCCAGTTCACATCAAAATTTTGGAGAGCCTTGTGTGCTGGACTAGAAATCGAACTGGCATTCTCCTCAGCGTACCACCCTCAGACCAACGGTCAAACGGAAAGGACGAACTAAACGCTGGAGCAATATCTGCAATGTTTTTCGTCCTTCTCCCAAGATGATTGGGTTGCACTGCTACCTATGGCTGAGTTCGCCTATAATAATTCGATCCATTCGGCCACCCAGCAGTCCCCATTTTGGGCCAATTATGGCTACCATCCCACATACCTACCTGACTTGAACCCAGAATGTTCCGTTCCAGCAGCACAAGATGTTACCAATTTCCTGCACACTAACTGTCGACTTCTTCAGGACACGTTAAACAAATCTCGGGAGGCCAGCAAGGAAGCCTACGACAAGAAGAGACGGGGGGAGATGGAGCTCCAACCCGGTGACCAAGTTTGGTTATCAACCAAAAATTTGAAGCTTGCTTGCCCCTCGAAAAAATTGGGCCCGAGATTTCTGGGGCCTTTTTCCGTGAAAAGACAGATTAACCGGGTGGCTTTCGAACTCGATCTTCCACCATCTCTGAAGATCCACCCGGTTTTCCACATTTCCCTATTGAAGCCCATGGTCTGTGATTCCTTCTCAGGCCGAAAAACAGGACCACCAGGTCCCATCCTAGTTAACGGAGAGGAGGAGTTCGAGGTGGAAGCAATTTTAAAGAGACGTCGGAGAGCGGGTGTGACCCAATACCTGATCAAATGGAAGGGTTTCGGCCCGGAAGAGAACTCGTGGGAACCCGAAGGGAACATTCATGCTTCCGGACTGATTCAGGCCTTCAAACGAAAGCGCCAAGATCGTGACACTCGATACGCATCCGGAGGCTGCCCTTTGGAGGGGGGCAATGTTAGTAAAAGGACTTGCCAGTGTTCCTGGCCGTTTCCGCGGTGGTGCGCGTTCGCGCGCTCCCGTGCGTGTTCGCGCGCTCCCGTGCGCACCCGCGTGCGTGCGCGCGCACGCGCCGGAAACTGCGCCAAACGGCGCCTATTTAAACTCTGGAGATTCTGCACCAAGTTGCTGCTCGTTCTACAGCGTTCCAGACCTGTGGGCCTCAGCTCCCTACCTGTTCCTGTGTTTCATCTGTTTCCTGTCGACCCGGCTTGCCTTGACCTGTTGTCCGCTACCTGCATCGACCCCGGCTATCCACGACCATCCGCTTGTCTACTCCTCTGTACCTCCGCTGCCCGCCCGTTAACGAACCTTTGCCTGAACTTGACGATCTTGCCTAACCCTTTTGTACCTCTCTGCCTGCACGTTGCCGACCCTGCTTGTACGACCATTCTCCTGTTGCACGACCTTCTGGAATCTCACTACAACATCTGTGACCATCCAGCCCTCGTGCCATCCCGCACTCTCGGGCCTCTGTCTACACTACCAGGGGTGCGCAAGAGCGGTTGTTCCCTGCACAAGACAGACTCCACCGTCAGGTACGTAACAGGTTGGCCAGGCCAGTATGACCTCCACCTTCCCTGTCTTGGGTCTTAGAGTGCCTCCTCCCACCTGGAATCCCAGGTACTGGACATCAGTCATGCCAATCTGACACTTGCTGGACTTGACAGTCAGACTGGCAGCTGTCAGTTGGTCCAGGACCCGTGACAAGTGCACCAAGTGTTCCTCCCAGGTAGGGCTGAACACCACAATGTCGTCCAGATAAGCCACGGCAAAGGTTTCCATCCCCTCCAGTAAGTCATTCATGGCCCTCTGGAAGGTAGCAGGGGCATTCTTCATCCCAAACGGCATGACGGTAAATTCGAACGGGCCGAATGGGGTGATGAAAGCCGACCTTTCCCGGGCTTCAGGGGGCAGAGGAATTTGCCAGTACCCTCTGCTCAAATCCATGATCGTGATATAGCGGGCCCCTGCCAGCCTATCCAACAACTCATCGATCCGTGGCATGGGGTAGGCGTCAGCAGTGGTGATCGCATTCAGCTTTCAGTAGTCCACACAGAACCTGGTCGTCTGATCCTTTTTGGGGACCAGGACCACTGGGGATGCCCAGGCACTGTGAGACCTCCGAATTACCCCCGAATTACCCCCAGCTGCAGCATCTCCTCCACCTCCCTCTTCATGTCAGCCAGCATCTCCAGAGAGACACGATAGGCCGACTGTTTAATGGGGGGGTGTGGACAGCGAGGTCCATCCACCCCAGTTTCCCCATAAATCGGCTCCCATGGACTGCCAGCACTTCCTTCAGCCCAGGTACCTGTGCGGGGGTAAGGTTGGGGTTTATCAGGAAGTTGGAGTTGACCTCCCTGGTGTCAGCTAACAAGTCTAGGAGTGGGTCAGCCTCTTTAGGCTCCGGCCTGCTGCAGACCGGCATGGCATAGGCCGTGCGCTCATGATGGGCTTTACTCATGTTCACATGGAAGGCCTTCTGCCGTCTACTCCCTTCTCCCAACCGGACTAGGTAAGTAATGTCATTCAGACGCTGGGTAATGGGGTACGTGCCATCCCATGTGACCTGGAGTTTGTTCTGCCACAAAGGGAGCAGAACATACACCAGCTGCCCAACGTTGTACATTGCGGTCATACCGCTTCTGCCTGGTCTGGGCCTGGCTCGTATTTTCCCACACAATCCCCACCAACGTCTCCATTTTATCCCGGAATCTCAGGATGTAATCTACCACAGAGACCTCTGGGTCAGCGATCTTGCCCTCCCAGGTCTCCCGGATTAGGTTCAGGGGTCCTCTAACCCTCCATCCGTACAACAGCTCAAATGGCGATAAGCCTGTGGACTCCTGGGGCACCTCTCTGTAAGCGAACAGCAGATGAGGCAGGTATCTTTCCCAGTCCTTACCCTGGGACTCCACAAAGGTGTGCAGCATTTGTTTCAGGGTACCATTGAAACGCTCGCACAAGCCATTCGTTTGTGGATGGTAAGGACTGGCCATGATATGTGTCATCTGTATTTTCTGACAGCGTGCATCAAGTCAGACACAAACTGAGGGCCTTGATCGCTAATTAGCTCAGCGAATCCCACTCTTGTGAAGATTCCCAGCAGAGCATCAGCGACCTTGTCTGCATGGAGGGAGGAGAGAGCCACCGCCTCTGGGTAATGTGTGGCATGGCATGGTCAACAACTGTCAGGATAAAACGTTTACCTGAACTGCTGGGGATACCTAGAGGTCCAACAATATCCACTGCCACCCTCTTAAAAGGTTCATCAATCACAGGCAAAGGTTTTAACGGAACCCTGTGTACATCTCCTACCTTGCCAACTCGCTGGCTGGTATCACAGGACCGACAGTAGTCAGCTATGTCTGTCAGCATGGTGGGCAAATAAAAGTTATGTATTAATCGTCCCCGGGTCTTAGTGATCCCCAAGTGACCTGCATCTTGTGGGCCACTTTTAAGAACTGTCCCCTGAATTGGCTAGGGACCACCAGCTGCCTGCTTCTGATTTCAGCTTTGTTTTTCCTTCCAGACAAACTCTCCCTGTACAGCTTTCCTTTGTCCCAGTAAATCTTTTGTTTGTCATTCACTGCAGGGGGGCTATCAGCTAAACTCCTGAGCTGTGCCAGCATTTGGTCTGTCTGCAGTGCTGCTTCAAAGGCTGAACCACAAGTCCCAGCCAGCAGTCCTGTGGCAAACGAGGACAGCTGCTGAGGCCCAACAGAGGTAGAGCCCACTGTGTCAGAACACAGAGAGGGCCCAGAGACCTCCTCCTGCTGTTTGGCAACCCTAGCCTGTACCTCTGCAGCCCTTGCAGCACTGCGAGTGACCACTAGTATGGGTAATACATTGTCATTATTATCAACATTACATCATGGCACATACACCATTTACATTTATATTCAACTGTGTCTCTTCTCCTTTCTCTGAAGAAGAAGAACCTTGCATTTCCACTTCCCCCTCCCCCTCCCCAGGTTGCCCAGCTATCATACCCACATCTGCACACAGTACCTTAGGGAGTCCAGAGGTTTCAGAGGGGGTGTCCTCAGCAGGGGCATAGTAGGAGACAAGGGCCCCCAAGTCAGCACCCAGCAACACAGCAATGGGAATCTCCTCAGAAACTCCCACCTCTCTCATCCCACTCCCAGCACCCCAATCAATGTACACATAGGCCTGGGGTATGCAGGAGTGGGTTCCCCCAACTCCGGTGAGGAACTTCTAGGGGATGATGTCTGTTTCTTCTATCACCTCTGGTCTGACCAAGGTGACTTCAGCTCCGGTGTCCCGGAGACCCGTTACAGTCTGGTGACCCACGATGACTGACTGCAAGCTGGCATTGGGTCATTGAGGTCTCCCACTGACGAACAGCACGGTGGAAGGGTTGCTGGCCGGGTGGCCAGATGATGTCGTCTTCTTCTGCTCCGAACACTGTGTTCTCAGATGGCCAGGCTTGCCACAAGTGTAACACCTGCAGTTATCAGTCACAGTGGGTTTGACGCCAGGGACTGCAGGTTCAGACCGCTGAGAGGCTTGGTTGGCTTGCAGAGGAGGGGTTGCCATGTGCGATTTTCCCCCTTTCCAGCCATTTGGTGGAGCTTTGCGATGGTCCGATACCCGAGTACTGACGAAGGTATCGGCCAGGTCTGCTGCTGCTTTAGCAGAACCGGGCTTCCGCTCTAGCACAAACTGTCTGACATCTGGAGGACAGATATGCAGGAGCTGATCTTCAATCATGAGACCTTCCAGGGCTTCAAAAGAAGTGGCTTTCAGGCCACTAGTCCACTGTTGGAATGTGATACGTAAATGGCTTACCACAGCCATATAAGAGTCCCCAGGCCCTTTTTGCAGGGACCTAAACCGTTTTTGGTATACTTCAGGGGTTAATCGATACTTCTGAATGATTGCTGCCTTTATGGCTTTGTAATCTTCATCCTGCTCCTCTGGCAGGTCCACATACGCGTCCAGGGCCTTGCCTCGTAGCCCTGGTGTCAGGTACCGAGCCCATTGTGCCGGGGGCAAATGGTACTGACGGCAAGTCTTTTCAAATGACAGTAGATACATGTCAATGTCACTGTCCTTTTCCATGACTGGAAATTTAGCGGCTGGGCTTGCAGGCAGAGAGGTGTCCCTGTGCTCTAGGGATCCGAGGTTCTGACCCTGTCGGTGTTGCTGTTGGAGCCTCAACATCTCCAATTGGTGCAGACAATCAGCCTCCTTCTGCACAACCTCTGTCTCAGCCACAGCCACGTTCCTCTCTCTCAGCCTGGCGTTCCAGAAACTGCAGGTACATCCCAGGATCCGTTTCACTGATGTGCTGGAGTGTTTCCTGCATTTGACAGTCTTTGCTGTTTGCAGGCAATCTGGGGCTAGCCTGCACCTGCTCCTGCTGCGGCCCAGAAGGGACAATCAGTAGTATTCCCATTTCAGTCCCTCTTTGCTCATCCTGTGAGGTCGTTGAGTCTGAACCACTTGGCTCTGGAATATTGGGAACCCCTTTAGCTTCAAGTTCCCCTGAGTTCAGGTCTGGTCGGATATCATACTCCTGTAGGGCCTTTATCATGTCTTTACAAGTTTTGTTACTGACGTCAAGGCCTCTTGTTGTACACTCAGCAGTCAGGTCATCTTTGTTCATCTTCTTATACACTGATGGCCCAGACATTTTGCAAGCAGAAAAGATAGAACAGAAAGCTGAGATAGAAAAGAGTTGTTGCTGTATGTCTCTTTAAAAGCAAAAAATATGCACCAGCTTGTCTCTAAGGACTGTTTCCAAAAAGGTTACAATCCTTCAGTGCAGAGCTAATTCCTAGCAATGCACTGAATGCTCTTAAGGCAAAACTATCCAACCGCTGCCAACCAGTATGTGACGAACACGGGTATCAGATCGCTGACCGGCGACCGAGGACCCCCCTGGTCTAACACCACACTTGTCACGAACGTAACAATGGCACTCTCAGCTGCTTTCAGCACAAATATTTCCCAGTTTGTGGGACTACCGTCTAAGTGCCAGCAGCCTGAGAGCAATTGTTACCGGGCTAATTCAAACAATTAACCCTTTCTCTGCCACCACTTCTGGATGCCGGCCAGAAGACCCGTTTGTTAGCAATACCAGTATTTCAGAATAACCACCTGTAACACACGCTGTCACCGCAGACAGGTATATTCAGATGTGTTATTTTAAAAACAATAGCGCTCTTCAAAGGAACAGATTCGTAATAGTTGCATTAAGAGCTTTAGGGACAAAGTTAACACTTTTCAAAATAAGGTTTAATAATGAAAAGGTTAAGTTTTAGGTGCAGTAAAATATTTACAGAAAAATAAAGGTGCAAAATAATGAGACAAAATTACAGCGGCAAAGAACAGAATGAAATGGAAATAATACTTGCATTTAAAATGTCCGTGACTAATCAGTGTTTCTAAGATGATTTCCAGGTTCTCTGATGTTACTTCATTGGTGGTAATTGAGAACTGACAATCTTGGCAATTCTCTTTCTCTGGGTGACAAGGGGTGGAGCCATATGCCTCTGGCCATTCGCATGAGAGGGCGTTTTCTTAGACAATGTCCAGGGCGGGCCGTTGCGATACATGTTGCATAATCCACCCGTGGTTTATGAAAATCATATCTGGTGATTGGGTCACATGGAAAATCTCCCAGTAAGAAATTCAATCTCAGCATGCATAAAGCTTTCAAATGACTCCAAACATGAGAGTGCTGAGACCTTCTAGGACCCTGGGGAAGGAATAGTCTAGTTCTATCCCTTCTTGGGTAACAAGGGGTGAATGTTTATACTTGAATTATCCAGGCCGAAATGCTATATTGAAATATGTATGTTCTATGACTATGGCATACTTCTAACGGAAATTATGAATCTATATAGTTTTTGGGTTAGAGGTTAGAGTTGCCTGGGTAAGTTATGGGCTCACATGTCCAAACATCAGTTTGGTTCATGTTTGTTTAAGATAAGCGAATAGAGCTTCTTCCTGACCAATCATGGACCATGATCAGATAGCCCCCTTTGAAGTTGATCTGGCCAGAGAGGGAGGGGGTGTAAATGAGAAGTCTTGTCCCGAGGACTGGCAGTGTTAAAAGAAGAAAAAAAAGCAAAGCTTAGCATCCATTTAAGTAGCTTCCCTTCCAAGATGGAGTCAGTCTTGCTTTGTACGTGATATCATTACTTTGTGTGTGTCTCATGCATGATATCATCACAGTTGCCGCCACACATGCTTGACACCATCTGAACCGAATAAGTTTATCTTGGTCTCATCCGACCACAGGACATGGTTCCAGTAATCCATGTCCTTAGTCTGCTTGTCTTCAGCAAACTGCGGGCTTTCTTGTGCATCATCTTTAGAGGAGGCTTCCTTCTGGGAGGACAGACATGCAGACCAATTTGATGCAGTGTGCGGCATATGGTCTGAGCACTGACAGGCTGACCCCCACCCCTTCAACCTCTGCAACAATGCTGGCAGCACTCATACGTTTATTTCCCAAAGACAACCTCTGGATATGATGCTGAGCACATGCACTCAACTTCCTTGGTCGACCATGGCGAGGCCTGTTCTGGGTAGAACCTGTCCTATTAATCTGCTGTATGGTCTTGGATACCATGCTGCAGCTCAGTTTCAGGGTCTTGGCAATCTTCTTATAGCCTAGGTCATCTTTATGTAGAGCACCATTTATTTTTTTTAGATCCTCCGAGAGTTCTTTGCCATGAGGTGCCATGTTGAACTTCCAGTGACCAGTATGAGAGAGTGAAAGCAATGACACAAAATTTAACACACCTGCTCCCCATTCACAACTGAGACCCTGTAACACTAACAAGTCACATGACACTGGGGAGGGAAAATGGCTAATTGAGCCCAATTTGAACATTTTCACTTAGGGGTGTACTCACTTTTGTGGCCAGCAGTTTAGACATTAATGACTGTGTGTTGAATTATTTTGAGGGGACAGTAAATTTACACTGTTATACAAGCTGTACACTCACTACTTTACATTGTAGCAAGGTGTCATTTCTTCAGTGTTGTCACATGAAAAGGTATAATAAAATATATAAAAAATGTGAGGGGTGTGCTCGCTTTTGTGAGATACTGTGTGTGTATATACTGTATATATATATATATATATATATATAAATGAAAGTCCAGGATTGCTGCACACAATTTCTTTAATATTTTTAAAGTATCAAAATACAAGCATCATTCAAGAATTTTCTTCAAATGATCAGTTATGATCAGTATGTTACCATTTGAAGAAAATTCTTGAATGATGCTTGTATTTTGATACTTTAAAAATATTAAAGAAATTGTGTGCAGCAATCCTGGACTTTCATTTTTATATATAGCCTTGGGGTAAGGCTTGATTGCTAGCACCTGAAGAACACTGAAGTGCTGCTCACCTTTCCTAATTATTATATATATATACCTTTCCACTCGTCGTGAAGTCACAAGAAGTCCACG
>BLSH010072319.1:214218-246271 GCA_018402905.1 Glandirana rugosa | reverse complement strand
ATCCTCCAGCCCCCCTCCTGTCACCCTCCGTGTTCTTCTCTGGCCCCCCTCCTGTCATCCTCCGTCCTGTAGTATGTGCGCAGTCTCTCACCGTCTCCTATAGTGTGTCTGCAGTCTTTCACCCTCTCCTGTAGTATGTGTATTCATGTGCTGCTTTACTTGCTCAAATATTTGGGATACTCCACTGCTCAGTGAGTGGTAATGATGTGCAGTAACCTGTGTCAATCTATCGATCAACAGTAGTTATCTGCTGTAGTCTCTAGCGACGAGTCAGTAAGCAGTAATGATGTGCAATAACCTCTAGCAACCAATCAGTGAGTGGTAATGATGTGCTATAACTTCCAGCAACCAATCAGTCAGTGTTAATGATGTGCTGTAACTTCTAGCAATCAATCAGTGAGTGGTAATGATGTGCTGTAACCTCTAGCAACCAGTGAGTTGTAATGATGTGCTGTAATCTATAGCAACCAATTAGTAAACATAGAAACATAGAAAAGTAACGGCAGAAAAAGACTGAGTAGTCCATCGAGTCTGCCCTTTTTATTTATTTATTTATTTTATTGTATTTTTTTTTTTTTTGTTTTGTTTTTTTTTTCAGATTAACCTTGTTGTCTGACTATAGATTTATGTTTATCCCAAGCATGTTTGAAGCCATTTACTGTTGACTGTCTCACAACCTCTGTTGGTAGTTTATTCCAATCATCAACCACCCTTTCAGTAAAATAATACTTTCTAAGATTAGTTTTGAACTTTCCTTCAGTTAGTTTGAGGTCATGTCCCCGTGTTCTTGATTTTGGTTTCATATTGAAAAGACTGCCCTCCTGAACCTTATTCACCCCCTTGATGTATTTAAAGGTTTCAATCATGTCTGCCCTTTCACTTCTTTCCTCCAGACTGTACATATTAAGTTCCTGAAGTTGCTCTTGGTATGTTTTATCTCCCAGACCTTTCACCATTTTTGTTACCTGTCTCTGAACTCGTTCTATCTTATCAATATCTTTTTGTAAGTGAGGTCTCCAGAACTATACACAGTATTCTAAGTGAGGTCTCACTAAAGATCTATATAGAGGAATCAGAACCTCCTTCCTCCTGCTGGTGATCCCCCTACTGATAAATCCCAGAATTTTATTTGCTTTTCCCACTGCCTGGTCACACTGCTCATTTTGCAATCATCTGAAATAAGCACCCCCAAATCTTTTTCTTCTGTAGTGCTGGCTAACATTGTACCCCCAATGCTGTACTCTCTAAGGGGATTCTTTTTCCCTAGATGCATTATTTTACATTTAGAAATATTGAACTGCAGTCTCCACTGCTTTGACCAATCTTCCAGCAATGCCAAATCATGTTCCATGTTACAGACACCTCCGGGGATATCAACCCTATTACACACCTTTGTATCATCAGCAAAGAGACATACATTGCCCAACAAACCTTTAGTTATATCACTTACATAAAGGTTAAATAGAACAGGACCCAGTACAGAGCCTTGTGGTACCCCACTAGTGACTGGCCTCTGCTCTGAGTGAACCCCATTTACAACCACACTCTGGGATCTATCCTTTAGCCAACTGCATATCCACTGAACCACCCAAGGGTTAAGTCCCAGCTTGTACAACTTTTGTATCAGATCATTATGTGGAACTGTATCAAATGCCTTGCTGAAATCAAGATACGCTATGTCCACAGCACCACCCTTGTCCAAAACACTGGTAATATAGTCAAAGAATTCAATCAGATTTGTCCGACACAATCTGCCCTCAGTAAAGCCATGCTTCTTTGGGTCCAGCAAGCTGTGTATTTTTAGGTGATTGATGATCCTTCTTTTCAGAAGTGATTCCATTACCTTGACTACAATCGATGTTAAACTCACTGGCCTGTAATTGCCAGCTTCTACCTTGCTGCCCATCTTGTGGATAGGTACAATATTAGCTATCCTCCAATCACTGGGAATTTCTCCCCCAATCAGTGAGCAGTAATAATGTGCAGTAACCTCTAGCAACCAATCAGCTAGCAGAAATGATGTGTTGTAACCTGTAGCAATCAGTCAATGAGTGGTAATGATAGGCTGTAACCTCAGGCAACCAACTGCAATCGCTGCGTGATCTGCTGCAGCAAACTGATTTTAAGTCTACTGGCTATTTTTTTTAATGTCTCAGAATAGGGAAAGGGGGGGCAAGAAAATGTTTGCCCAGGGTCCAATCAATATTAAAGACGGCCCTGACCACATCCTCCCCCACACTGAGTAAGCACAAGTATATTTCCTGCACTTACCTGGCAAATAAGCAGCACCTCCTCTTTGCTAAAGAGGGGCCTCACCATGTCCACCTATAGAGATCCTGACCAGCACAGCCGCTTCTGGGTAAACACAATTACATATTTCCAGGTTTTTTTAATTTGCATATATGTGAATCTGTGTTTCTGTATATCACAAGACATTTTGAGGGAAACAAAAGGGAGTTGAGAAGAAATGGTATCCCTGGGATTGCAGCAGGTGAATTACAAACACTGCCATATGCGAACTGCTAGGAGTGTCAAGACATTGTTAATGACACCACCATTTCAGCTCACATATCGCAGTGCAAACTAACAGTTCAGACACAAGAGTAATATTGCAAGCGCATAGACATTTCAAGCCATACATATGTACATAAATAGAAGTATACTCAGCACTGCTGTAATGACAGTCTGGGGTATCTGAACAGGCTGTAAAATTGCCTTAGGGCAGCACCTTGCCAGAAGTAGAACAGGCTTCTAAATTAACAATAAAAAGACAAGCAGGTGCGCCTCTAAGTGTAAACCATAAAAGCAGTCTTTATTAAAACAAACAAGTGGTACTCACAAACGGTGGTGAGATAATGGCATGTCAGTGTAAGCCACTGCTAGCTATGTCCTGACATCTCTGGCTTAGCCAGGGAAGGAGGAAGGCTGTGGCAGGCTCCAATCTGGTATCAGGTGAACGTCAGTGGTCTCAGGCGCTTCCTGGGCTTCAGTTTGGAGAAGTGTGACGTAACTTCCACTTCCGGCTGGTCAGCGCGTCGACGAACTTCCGGCGATGCATTCTCGAGGCCTATGCCCCTTCTTCAGGCCTTTCTAGCCCCATGATGGAGGAGGGCATATTTAAAGGCTGCTGATGACTAATAGGGTTAGAGCTCGCCCACTGCAGCCGTTGCCCAATCACATAACAGTGACTATAGTACCGGGACAACCAGCGGAATGGTGCTTAAAAGCTATATATTGAACCAACTTCTTGTACTGAAAGCTTCTTATTTGGGCAAACATGAATAAAATAATACATGTGAACCAGCGCCATGTGGATAGTCTATGTGACACCAAGATGCATCATAAACCCGGCTATATCGTTATTAAAAACAGACACGAATAGGATTGCATGGATGTGAACACCTATGTGATCCGATTCTGGTGTGGACCCAAAAAAAGGGTCCTGGGCGAGTTTGGTCTGAATGCAATGCAAATTCAGCCATACTATCAGTATGGCTGAAATCGCATTGCATGGACAGTGCATGTGATTTGCACTGCAGTGCTGTGCGAATCATATTGCGATCTTTCACAGTGCAGCAGCATGAACCGGCACTTACCTGCAATTCTCCATACCTGTTAAATAAAAAGACTCCACCTAAACAACCTTTATCATTTAGTTGCAAGTGTGCTGAAGAGATTAGGTTTTTTTTGTCCACGATTACACCTTCTCATAATTTGTCATAAAAACAAAAAACAAAAAAAAAAAACAAATAGCTCAAGAAATTACATTTATTTGCACAGCAGCAAAACAATTATGTACATTCATTTAGTGGCAATAAAATATTCAACGGTATATATGGTGGTACATTTTGACAAACATTTAGCAATTCTGTTCTAAGGGCTCTGTTCATAGGAGCTTACAATCTAAAATTTCCCTAAACCTTATAGTGGACACAGGTTTACTTTGACAGTGTATACCAGGCAAAACATTTCATAGTACAACTACTCTCAACACACACCAACCCCCAACAAATGTTTAGCTGCAAGATTATACAAAAATACAAAAAAAGTAATTCTTAAAAAAACAATACAAAATAATATTAAAAAGGCACATATTCAAAGGATAACACCCACCACCAACTCACATTCTACAGACATACATTGGTGACTATATTCTGGAAGATGCATTTCTGTGTACATGATTAAGCAATGAGATCAAAGAGTAGAAGGTCAGCAGATGCTCCCAAACCATGAATGCATGGTCAGACAGGAACAATACACACATTGAAAGTGCGGCCACATAAACCCACTTTTGATGGACAAAATGCACAAGAATTTCAGCAAACAAACAGCTTTAGTGGGGCGTTTGTCATTATGCACAATATCAGTTCTTCTCTCCCAAAAATCACAGCAAATAACACAGCCTCTTCTGAGGCCAAACCAACCCCTATACTGCAGTCCTTTATACAAGATAGGTTGTATTGTTAGCACACCGACACATGCCCAATGGAAGTACACGCCCACCCGTATCTTTCAATCTGTCTCTTCACTTATATCTAAATTGATTGCACCTGATGAATAGGAACACATAATACTATTTGCAACTGTGTTAGCCCTTGGCTATGTGCATCAATCCTCTAACTCCAAGCCAAAGATCTAAGTCCATTGCATAGATATGCAGCACATAAACAAACCAACAGTTTTCTAAGCATACCTGTGCAGTGTAAAACCTACAATATGAAATGTCCAAGTCCCTGGGCATGATTAGTGCTAACAAACATTAACATCAGTCCCTGGCTGCAAGGAGCTTCCAATCTTAGGCTCTGTTTCCACTACTGTGAGTTGTTGTGCGACTTGACATATGTGAAGTCACATGACAAGTCAAAATCCATGTAGTTCAATGTTCCCCGTTCTAATTGGTGCGACTCAAGTCGCAGTGACTCCAAAAAAGGTTTTTGCACTACTTTGTTCTGACTTTTGATGCAAATTTGATCCAGAGAGTGTAAAGTTGGATCAAAGCTGCACTCAAAGTCTCACTACAATGTCGCATTCTAAATCGCGCCACTTTGGGGTCGCAATAGTGGAAACAGAGCCCAAAGTGCAAAACAAGCTTTCTTACATTGGAGACAATTTAGGAACAAGCCAAAGAACATGGCGGCATGTCTTTGGATCGTTGCAAGAAACCCACACAGACAAAATGAATAAACTTCAATGTAAGTATGGGCATGGTGGGGATTCGAACCATCAACCCTAGTGCTGCTAGGCAGAAGTGCTAACCACTTAGCCAGTGGGCAGCCTCACACATGTAGACTGCATCTCTGTGGTGTGAGCCATATCTAAGTCCCTAGCCATGCTCAGTGTCACAAGCAATATACAATATATTGGCCTAAATATTGGGACACCTGCCTTTACACGCACATGAACTTTAATGGCATCCCAAGCTTAGTACGTAGGGTTCAATACTGAGCTGGCCCACCCTTTGCAGCTATAAAAGCTTCAACTCTTCTGGGAAGGCTGTCCACAAGGTTTAGGAGTGTGTCTATGGGAATGTTTAACCATTCTTCCAGAAGTGCATTTGTGAGGTCAAGCACTGATGTTAGATGAGAAGACTTGGCTCGCTGTCTCTGTTCTAATTCCTTACCAAAGGTGTTATATTGGGTTGATGTCAGGTGTCATGCACCTGGTGGTGGAGTCTGTCTTATACAGGAAGCAACCACTCTTGCGGCCCTGGTTCGAGGGTCCCTGGTAGAGCAGACAGGGAGCACAGGAGCTCAGGGGGGCACGAGGGCTGGACAGGTTCCCAGGTGGTGGTATGGAAAGTCCAGTGAAGCTTGTGTAGGTAGCGGGTGGTCATACAGGTCGGGTCGGTAACAGGCTGGCAATGCGGTATAAGGGTTCAGGCAGAAGAGTCGTCAAGTGCAGGCTGGGTCGTTAGCAGGCTGGCAGCAGAAGTTCACAGGGATTAGGGAGAAGAGTTGTCATGGGCAAGCTGGGGGTCGGTGCAGGCAGAAATCAACAAGGTCTAGGTCAAGCTGGGTTCACAGGAACAGATAATCAGGAAATCAGGTCGCTCAGGAACACTCACACAATGTAGAATGGACAGCACTGGCAGCTGGGCTCTGTGGGCTTAAATGGGGCTGTCTGGCCCCACAGGCACGAGCATAAGTGCTAAAACTTCAGAATCACTGTCTCTTTCCATAACATTGGCCCCCCAAGGGGCAGCCTCCGGATGCCCAGACAGGCACTTCTTCCTTGGCAGTTCCTTTTAAAAGCTTTAATCAATTCCTCTGCATGAATATTTGTTTCTGGCTCCCAGGAGTTTTCCTTGGGGCCGTAACCCCTCCACTTAACGAGATACTGGGTGGAATCACCTCTTCTCTGGCAGTCCATGATGGCCTCTACCTCAAACTCCTCCTCTCCATTTACCAACACTGGTTCAGGTGGATCCGTACTTCGTCCCGGAAAGGGATCTGTAGCCGCTGGTTTTAGCAAGGAAGTGTGGAAGTCCGGGTGGATGCGTAACGAAGAAGGAAGGTCATGTTCAAATGCCACCCTATTAATTTTTCTCTTTGCAGCAAAAGGTCCAATGAACTTCGGACCCAACTTTTTAGAAGGGCAGGCTAATCTCAGGTTCTGGGTGGAAAGCCAGACTTGGTGGCCCGGTTGCAATTCTAGCTCCCCCTGCCTTCTCTTGACAAAGGCCTCCTTATTCAATTCCTGAGTTCTGGACAGGGTGTCCTGTAGGAGTCTATTATTGGTCTCAAAGAAGTTCATTGCCCTTTGGCCTGCTGGTACTGTATTAACCAAGGACAGAGCGGGGTGGGGTGGAACCCATAGTTGGCCCAAAATGGAGACTGTTTAGTGGTCAAATGGACAGTGTTATTGTACGCAAATTCAGCCAACGGCAACAGTGAAACCCAGTCGTCTTGTGAGAAGGAAGAGAAGCATCAGATGTACTGCTCCAGTGTTTGGTTCGTTCTCTCCGTTTGACCATTGGTCTGAGGGTGGTACACAGATGAGTACGACAACTTGATTTCTAGGGATGAACACAGAGCTTTCCAGAATCTGGAGGTGAGTTGGACTCCAGGGTCTAAGACAATGTTGACGGGGACTCCATGGAGTCGGACTATTTCCTTAATAAAAATCTCTGCTGTGTCAGCAGCTGTAGGTGTGCCCTTCATGGGCAGGAAGTGCACCATTTTTGTCATGCAGTCGATGACCACAAATACAGTAGAGTACCCCTGGGATGGGGGTAACTCTACAATAAAGTCCATGGCAATTTGGTACCATGGGCATTCGGGTACCGGGAGTGGATTCAGAAGGCCCCAGGCTTTGACCTTATCGGTCTTGTTGCGGGCACAGACAGAGCAGGTACTGACATAACTCTTGCAATCTTCATCAGCTTTCAGCCACCAGAAAGTGCAAGAGAGCAGTTCCGCTGTCTTGCGTGCCCTAAAATACCCAACCAGTTTATGATTGTGGCACAGTCCTAGAACGACCACTCGTTGATCGGCAGGTACAAAGATCCTGTTGCCATACCACCATAGGCCATTCTTCACCTGCAACCTGGAATCAGAAGGACCAGAAGAGCCTTCCAGGGATCGCCTGACCCGGGATAGCAAGTTTCCTGGGTGAGCAGAAAGTTCAGTGATGGAAGGATCGTGTCAGGTGGCGTGGACTCTCCGAGTTCGCTGAACATCCGGGAAAGAGCGTCCGGTTTGACATTTTTTTGATCCCGGCCTGTAGGTTAGATGGAGTTGAAATCTGTAGAAAAAGAGGGCCCAGTGGGTTTGCCGTGGTCTCAATCTTTTTGCGGTTCTCAGGTACTCCAGATTTTTATGGTCGGTGTATATGAGGATGGGGTTTGTGGCCCCCTCAAGTAGGTACCGCCACTCCTCCAGAACTGACTTAATGGCCAGGAGTTCCCTGTCTCCCACATCATAATTTCTTTCAGGTGCAGACAACTTGCGAGAGAAGAAAGCCACCGGGTGTAGCAAAGCTTTGGAGCCTTGCCTTTGCAAGAGGATAGTCCCCACTGCAATCTCAGATGCGTCCACTTCCAGGACGTAGGGCAGGGCTGGATTAGGATGCTTCAGGATAGGGGCTGAGGTGAACAACTCTTTTAAAGAGGAAGTAAACCCAGATTGGGTTTACTTCCTCAATATAACCCTGCAAAGTAGAAGTATAATGGGCTACTATGCATCGCATAGTAGCCCATTATGTGCCACTTACCTGCAAACGAAGCCTGCGGCGTCCAGCGATGTCCCCGCTCCAGGCCACGTCCATCTTCTGCCCCTCTTCCTTCCGGGGCCTGCGTGCAGGAGCCGCCAGTCACGGCACAGGGTCAGTGGAGAAACGGCACGGAGGTCGTTTCTTCACTGCGCATGTGCCGACATGACGTTGACACATGCAAAACACTGCATATCTCCTGAACCGTGCAGGTTTGGGAGATATGCAGAGCACCTACAGGTAAGCCTTATTCTAGGCTTACCTGTAGGTTAAAGTGGTTGTCACAGGTTGACAACCACTTTAAAGTCTGGAAAGCTGCCTGGGCTTCAGTGGACCAGTGAAATCGGATTTTGTTTTGTAAGTTGAGTGATCGGGGCGATGATGGCAGAGAACCCCTTGATGAATCGTCTGTAAAAGTTGGCAAAGCCCACAAAACGTTTCTTCTCAGATGGTGCCGGCCAGTCCAAGATGGTAGAGACCTTTTGTGGATCCATGTTGATGCCTGTTATGGAGATGGATAGCCCGAGGAAGTGAATGCTGGACGGTTCGAAGGAGCATTTCTCCGCTTTGGCATAGAGCCCATGTTGTCGAAGATGACCCAGAACTAAGGAGACATGTCTACAATGCTCCTCAAGGGAGGAGTAAAAAATCAAAATGATGACAAACAAGTCCAAATAGTCCCGGAATACATCATTTACAAAGTGCTGAAAGGTGGCGGGAGCGTTGACTAGGTACTCGTAGTGCCCAAAGCGAGTGCGAAAATCGGTTTTCCACTCGTCACCTTCCCGGATACGGACCAAGTTGTATGCTTCACAGAGATCCAGTTTAGTGAAGACGACAGCGGAGCCCAGTCTCTGGATCAGTTCCAGAACCAAGGGTAGGGGATAGCGGTTCTTAACCATAATCCGGTTGAGCTCCCTGTAGTCTATGCAAGGTCGCAGAGACTGATCCTTCTTTTCAACAAAGAAGATGCCAGCCCCCACAGGGGACATGGAGGGTCTGATGAAGCCTTTATCCAAGTTGTCTTCCAGATAGGCCTTGAGGGCCGCTAACTCTGGTTCGGACAAGGAATAGAAAAGGGTACTTCCACTCTGGGTAGGAGCTCAATGGGGCAATTGTACAGCTTGTAGTTGCTCTGCCCCCTTCTTACTGACGACACCTAGAAAGTTGTGATAGACAGAGAGCACAACTAGCCGGACGTCTGAGTCAGGATCCGGGTTCAGGCTTAGCAGAGTGGGAGTAGCGGCGTTGGGACGCTGGAAGCAGTGTTGGTGACAGTAGTTGGACCGAAAGTTGACAGTTCCGGTGGTCCAGTCAATACTGGGGTCATAGGCCCGGAGCCAAGGCAGGTCCAAAATGACAGGAAACAATGGGGATGCTATGGCATCCAGACGAAGCAACTCCTGATGGCTGTCAGCTGTGGTGGCGAGGAGAGAAGCGGTTTTGTGGGTGATGGTGCCGGATTTGATGGGGGATCCATCTGCCAGGGGGATGGTCATCTGGTGGGTCTTGGGTCAGAGAGGTATGTGATGAGCAGCTGCGTAGTCTTCATCCACGAAGCAGCTGCATGCTCCTGAGTCAACAATTGTTAGGACCTGGGTAGTCCCTCCGGGAAGCTGTAGAGAAAGGGAGAGGACAAAGTGAGAGACCGGACTTGGCATATTAGACATTCCTGCTGAGGAAACTGGCGGGCACTTACCACGCTTGGCTGGGCAGAATCTCACTACGTGCCCCGGTTCCCCGTAGTGCAGGCACAGATTCAGGGAGAACCTCCATTGCCTCTCTTCAGGGGTCAGGGAAGGGCGCAGTAGCCCTGTTTGCATGGACTCTGGTTGGTCCATGGGAGAGGAGGTCGTCAACGGGAAAGGAGCCGGGCTTGGGTATCTTGGGACACGGAGCAGCATCCAGGTGGGACATAAGGGTCCCAAGGCTCTTTCGGCACGGCGTTCCCGGATACGCCGGTCGATTTGGATTGCCAGGTTGATGAGAGCTTCCAGGGTGTTGGGCACCCCTACGTGGACCAGCTCGTCCTTGAGGGACTCAGACAGGCCCAGGCGAAATTGGTAACAGAGTGCAGCATCGTTTCAGGCCGTGTCTGCACTCCACCTCCGGAACTCAGTCACATAGTCCTCCACGGACCGACGGCCCTGCTGGAGGTCGTGCAATGTGGCTTCAGCTGTAGCGGCCTGGTGGGGATCCTCGTAGAGCTTAGTCATTGTTTGGAAGAAGGCAGCTAGGGTGGCAACCTCCGGGGCTCTCTGTTCCCAAAGTCTATGGGCCCAGGAATGAGGCTCATCCTGTAGGAGGGAGATAACAAGTCCCACCTTCATGGCCTCAAGTGAAAAGGTACGGGGCTGGAGACCGAAGTACAGTTTACATGCGTTCCTGAAGGCTCTGAACCTGCGTCGGTTCCCCGCAAACTTGTCCAGTAAGGGGACTTTAGGCTCAGATGGCAAGGCCACAATGGTGCGACCTGCGGTCTGACCAGCTCCGGAGGCTGCAAGTGCAGCAAGCTCCTGAACCCGTTCTTCCAGCCGGGTATAACCTTCTTGCAGGCTCTGGACTGCCCGTGTAAGGCCGGCCAGATGGACACAAAGTTCATCCATGGCAGAGGGTGTTCCTTGCGCAGACTCAGACATGGCTGTCTGTTACTGTCACGCACCTGGTGGTGGAGTCTGTCTTATGCAGAAAGCAACCACTCTTGCGGACCTGGTTCGAGGGTCCCTGGTAGAGCAGACAGGGAGCACAGGAGCTCAGGGGGGCATGAGGGCTGGACAGGTTTCCAGGTGGTGGTATGGAAGGTCCAGTGAAGCTTGTATAGGTAGCGGGTGGTCATACAGGTCGGGTCGGTAACAGGCTGGCAATGCGGTACAAGGGTTCAGGCAGAAGAGTCGTCAGGTGCAGGCAGGGTCGTTAGTGGGCTGGCAGCGGAAGTACACAGGGATTAGGCAGAAGAGTTGTCGTGGACAAGCTGGGGGTAGGTGCAGGCAGAAATCAACAAGCCGGGTCACAAGAACAGATAATCAGGAAATCAGTCACTCAGGAACACTCACAAGCTGTAGAACGGACAGCACTGGCTGTTAGGCGCTGTGGGCTTAAATGGGGTCGTTTGGCACAGTTTCTGGTG
Source organism: Glandirana rugosa (assembly GCA_018402905.1). Taxonomy (NCBI): domain Eukaryota; kingdom Metazoa; phylum Chordata; class Amphibia; order Anura; family Ranidae; genus Glandirana; species Glandirana rugosa. The sequence goes on along the minus strand of BLSH010072319.1, from coordinate 234,936 downwards.
CGCTCCCGCACGCGGGTGTGTGCGAACACGCACATGCGCGCTCACAGGTGCCAAAACTTCAGAATCACAGTCTCTTTCCTAACATCAGGACTGTGTGCAGGCCAGTCAAGTTCCCCCACCCCATACTCACTTATCCATGTCTTTATGGACTTTGCTTTGTGCACTGGTCCTAAACATTTGGTGGAGGGGGGATTATGGTGTGGGTTGTTTTTCAGGGGTTGTTCTTAGCCTCTTAGTTCCAGTGAAGGGAACTCTTAGGCTAGGTTTCCACTCTTGCAACCTGAAAGTCACGTGATTTTTCCACAATTTTTGCTGCTTTTTTTGCCAAGATTTTGATGTGACTTGAAGCAATGCCTGTGTATTCTTGAGGTCTAAGGACCTCAAATCGCATCAAAGTCAGACCAAAGTAGTGCAGGGACTACTTTGAAGTTGCTGCGACTTAAAGTCACACAGATATGAATGGCACTCATTGGAAATCATGGGGTACGACTTTGCAGTCGCAGGACAAGTGGGAAAGGGGCCTTAAGGCATCAGCATACCAAGACATTTTGGCCAATTTCATGCTCCCAAATTTGTGGAAACAGTTTGGAGATGACCCCTTCCTGTTCCAACATGACTGTGCACCAGTGCACAAAGCAAGGTCCATAAAGACATGGATGAGCAAGTTTGGAGTTGAAGAACTTGACTGGCCTGCACAGAATCCTGATCTTAACACAATAGAACACCTTTGGAATGAATTAGAGCAGAGAGTGCAAGCCAGGCCTTCTCATCCAAAATCAGTGCACGACCTTACGCATGCTCTTCTGGAAGAATGGTCAAACATTCCCATAGACACACTCCTAAACCTTGTGGACAGCCTTCCCAGAAGAGTTGAAGCTGTCATAGCTGCAAAAGGTGGGCCAAATCAAATTTGAACCCAATGGACTAAGACTGGGATGCCCTTAATGTTCATGTGTGTTTAAAGGCAGGCGTCCCAATACTTTTTCCAAAATAGTAGATTGTGCAAGATTTGCAATAGTGGTAGAACCCTCCTCCACATAAATACTACACTTATATATAATTTGTGGACGGATATGACACAGGAAGAGCAGCCAACTTTTGTACAGGAAGTGGCATGTGTAGGATTTGAACCAATGACTCCAGGGTTGCTAAGCAGAAGCACTAACCTGTTAACCACTGTGCTGCCATGTTCATGGAGCCTCCATCTCTGTGGTTTCAAACAGTGCTAAGTCCCAGGGGTGCAATAAGTTAACCAATGGAGATGGATAACCATTGAACAATCGGTTTCTGACATATGCCACCTGTTTTCAAGGCTAGTTATGGCTCAGTACTGTGAGCATTCTGCTGTAGAATATCTCTAATTTTGGGGCATTTTTCTTGGTAAGAGGCTGCAATTATTGCTGGTGGGGAAATGTTAAGGCTAATTATATTCCTTGCCCATGGAAAACATATGACACAATTTGCAATGGTGGTGGAACCCTCCTACACATAAATACTACATTTAGACATAATTTAGGTAAAGTCCTTAATCAAGAGCTATGTTTAAGAACATAGGGAAAACAAACAACATCTCTACATGAAGTGGCGTGTTCAGGATTTAAACCCAGGAACTAATCAATGCCGTGAGCCCCAGAGATGCTACATGTTGAACCCTCCTACACATATATACTGCATTTCTTTGGATATATAGGTGGTGGAATTACAAGAGTTATTCTTCTTTATTTATTCTGTGATATTAATGGTTCTTGGTGCGTGAGTGTAGAATAGTGATGTTACCCTTTAATTTTTTGGAATGAGATTTTTATTTCTGATGTTGGTACACATATCACATTTTTTGGGCTCAAGTTAGGATAATTTGGAAATTTAAAAAAACCCCCACAAAATTGTGACTCTTTAAATTTGCAACAGCAACGGTATTGTTTGCGGTTTGTGAAGATACCTGTGTGAGTTTGGGAAATTATTTTTGTGAGATGGTCAGCAACAAGTGAAAGATACAGAGAAAATGTTATTTTACCAAAACTTGAAAACATTACACATTCTAGCATTCTTAGGGCCCTTTCACATGGGCTTTCCATTCGGGTCCGCCTGTCCGTTTTTCAGGCGGACCTGAATGGACGCTCCATGCAGCCCAATGGAGTGGCAGATGTCAGCGGAGACATGTCTGATGACATCCGTTGCTCTCCGATCCGATCCTGTCCATTATATCCAGACGGATGGATACCTATTTTCCATCCTTCTGTAGAATCGGATCGGAGCGAATCGCATGACAACGCACGGGCGATCCCTTGTCATCTGATCTCCATAGAGCAGAGAGGGGCTCCGACAGTTCCATCCATGGGAGGGCTGGGCCAGGGGGCAGGGTGGCAATTGCCCCCCAGGCCACCCTAACTTACATTCAAAATTTCCCACAGCCACTGCCCACTAACACTTTTTTCTTCTTGTGGAGGAAGGAAGCAGGGGCCAGGGGCGCAGCCAACAACTAACTGCAGGCGGGGGGGGGGGGCACCCAGGGCAGGCTGCGCTGATGGACACTGGCGAGCCTGCATGATGGGCACTGATCAGGTTGCATTTGATAGGCACTAGTGAGGCTGCATTGATGGGCACTGATGAGGCTAAGCTGATAGGCACTGGTGAGGCTGCATTGGTGGGCACTGATGAGGCTGCATTGGTGGGCAATGATGCGCTGCATTGATGCATTATTTTTTGTTAAACCTCCTTTGTTGCTATTAACAACTACTAATAAAAACATTGTATCATATTTGTCTTGCTTCATAACAGCAATAAACGTTATAAAACCCGGTGGGCATGGATGGTGAGCTGATTGGGTGGTTCAATGGGCCACTTGACTGGACTTGCCCCCCAGGCCTAAGGCTGCCAGCCCTCCCCTGGTTCCATCTCTGCTCAGTGCAGTCCTATGGAGCGGCGGATGTCAGTGGAGACATGTCTGCTGACATCAGTTGCTCTCCGATCTGATCCTATCCATGAAATCCAGACGAATGGAAACCTATTTTCCATCCGTCTGTAGAATTGGATCGGAGCCAAATTGGATGACAACGGACAGGCGGTCCGTTATCATCCGATCTCCATAGAGCAGAGAGGGGCTCTGACAGTTCCATCTACGCTCAGTGAGTGGAGACGGAACTGTCATCTGTTGGCTCAGTGGGGATCAGCAGAGCGCGGTCGTGCAACATTGTACCCAAACAAAATTTGCATCCTTTTTTCCCACAAGTAGTGCTTTCTTTTGGTGGTATTTGATCACCTCTGCGTCATTTCTGATCACTGCTATAAACAAAAAAAGAGTGACAATTTTGCAAAAAAAATCTATATTTCTTACTTTTTGCCAAAATACAAATCCAAAAAAAATATATAAAAAAACAAATGTATTCATCGGTTTTGGCTGATTTATATTCTTCCTCATATTTTTGTTTTAAAAAAATCACAATCTGCGTTTATTGATTGGTTTGCGCAAAAGTTGCCATGTTTACAAACCATGAGAATTAATTTATGGCGTTTTTACAATTTTTTACTTTTTACTAGTAATAGCGGCGATCTGTGATTTTTATCGGGACTGCGATATTGGGGCGGACATGTCGGACATTATTGACACTTTTTTGGGACCAATGACATTTATACAGCGATCAGAGAAAATTGAGTACTGTCCGTGATACTTTTTTTTATATACACTAACGTACAATTTTTCAGGACAAGCTTTCGGGGTGTGTCCCCTTCTTCAAGGTCCAAGCATTACTGATTCACAAAAGTTTTAGCAAAATGTTAAAAAAAAAATCTCTGAAGGAAAGGAAAAACAAAAAGGAAAAACAAACAAACACAACCCAATGTATATGTGATGGTAATAAAGCTAGCAGCAGGGTCACTGAGATAAGACAGAGAGAGAGCCATAGACTGTGGGGATGACAGTCACAGAAGGGGTCATAAAACTGTAGTGTAATGGGTAAGGAAACCTATATCCAAATTTAAGCCGTTATTCTTTTGTGTCTAAAAGAAGTATCATTCTTAGTTCAAATGTTTTCCTTTCCTGGATAGTTTTGAAATTCCCTTTTTTGGCATCCACTCTTTTAATACCAAATAGATGTAACCTTTATTTCCTTACTTTCAAACCACCTAGTAATTACATGTATTTTTTACTCACAATTACGTTTCTCTCACTGCTGGACTTTTCCATTTTAGGTGAGGGCATCTGAAGCCCATCCATAGTCTCCTGGCATTTCTTCCTGAAAGAAATGCACGGTGGGTAACCATCATGCACTCCTCGATCTCAGTCCACCTTAAATTGCATAATTTCCTGTCTGGAAATAACACGATTTTACAGTACAGGGAAGCCCACTGACTCCTGGGAAATGATGAGTCACATCTCCCAGGAGGCCAGGGGAAGCAGGAAGTGAGGAGAAGAGCCTAGGACCTAATACGGGCAGATTACAGAGACCACCTAGTAACAAATGACTTAGGGCGAGTATAACATTTTTTTTCCTTCAAAGGTAAGTCTATATAGGCAATTGACTTGAATAATGTAAAAAAACATTTTCCGGGTGGAACTCCGCTTTAAGAACTAAGGCATGGAGGCGTTCAATAGTGTGGTCCGGTTGTGAGAAGTGATGTCCCACAGGTTTGCAGAAGCTGTCTTCTTTATGTTCCTTGATGGAATACCTGTGTTAATTCATTCTTTTTTGCAACTTCTGTCCTGTTTCTCCAACATAAGACCTTCCCTGCACCTTTTGCATTGGATGAGGTACACAACATTACTAGAGGTACAGCTGTATGATCCCATGAGATTGAAAGTTCCATTTGTGTGTGTGACACTTCTAGATTGATTGATCTGGTTGCACAGTTTGCAGTGTTTTTTATTGCAGGGTTTGCTTCCATTATTCGTGACCTCATAATCGGAGTGAAGTTTCCTGCTGATTAGGTTATGTCTGAGGTTGGGTGGTTGTCTGAAAGCCAATATAGGGGGTTGTTGGAATATTTCTTTCAGAGTTTTATCCTGTGTTATATGGGTTGTAAATCTTTGATTATCTTTTTTATCTCTACTAGTGATGGGTTTTATGTAGTGTCTAGAGGTACGTGGTTATTTGGTTTTTCTCTTTGTATTGGAGGAGATTTTCTCTTTGGGTTTTCAAGGCCGTGTTTATGCTGTTGTTGATGGTTCTGTCTTTGTACCCTTTCTTATGGAAGGAGTATGCCAGTGTTCTGAGATGTTTATCTCTGTCCTCCGGGTCTGAACATATTCGGTGGTATCTGATTGCCTGGCTGTGTTTGATGGCCCATTTAGTGTGTTGGGGGTGAAAACTGGAACTACGGAGATAGCTGCATCGGTCAGTTGGTTTTCTGTATATCGAAGTGTGAAGCTTGTCATTCCTGATGTATACTGTAGTGTCTAGGAAGTTGACATGTGTGTTTGAATAATCCATTTCTAGTTTGATAGATGGGTGAAAGGTGTTAATCAATGAGAAAAACTGTTTAAGGTTTTCTTCACCTTCAATCCATATCATAAAGATATCATCAATACAGCGATAATATCTGTATGGCTTATGTTGTATGCTGTTCAGGAATTTTTCCTCCAGGTCAGCCATAAATAAATTTGCATATTGGGGTGCCATTTTACTTCCCATAGCCGTACCCATACACTGGAGATAGATGTCATTGTTGAAAGTGAAGAAGTTGTGTGCAAGAATGAATTCAATGAGCTGTGTAACATCCTCAGCAGTGTTTTTGTTGTTTGGTGATGATGAGACGAATCTGTGACATCCGGCCAACCCACCCTTGTGAGGGATGTTACTGTTCAGAGATTCTACATCCATAGTGACTAGAAGTGTATTTGGAGGTAATTATTGTAAATTGTTGAGTCTGTTCAGAAAATCAGTGGTGTCTTGCAGGAAACTCGCAGTGTTCATGACCAACGGTTTTAACATATTTTCTACAAGGCCCGAGATGTGTTTGGTAAGTGTATTAATACCTGTTATGATGAGTCTGCCTGGATTTCCTGACCAGACCACACTATTGAAGACCTCGATGTCTTAGTTCTTAAAGGAAATTTCAGAACTATCCAGTTCAATGATATTAAGGTCTGGGGACTGGGATGGCCATTCCAGAACATTGTACTTGTTCCTCTGCATAAATGCCCGAGTAGTTTTTGAGCAGTGTTTTGGGTCATTGTCTTGTTGAAATATCCAGCCCTGGTGTAACTTCAACTTTGTGAGAATCTGCTGATATTGAGTGGAATCCATGCGACCCTCAACTTTAACCAGATTCCCAGCACCGGCACTGGCCACACAGCCTCACAGCATGATGGAACCTCCACCAAATTTTACTATGGGTAGCAAGTGTTTTTCTTGGAACACTGTGTTCTTTTGCCTCCATGCATAACGCCCTTGTTATGACCAAATAACTCAATCTTTGTTTCATCAGTCCACAGCACCTTATTCCAAAATGAAGCTCGCTTGTCCAAATGTGCATTTGCATACCTCAAGTGACTCCGTTTGTGGCGTGTGTGCAGAAAAGGCTTCTTTCGCATCACTCTCCCATACAGCTTCTCTGTCAGCAACTGGTGTGACCAGAAATGTGTGAACTGCACAGAGAATACCAGACACAACGTAAAGTGAATAAAGTGATTTAATAAAAGAAAGGTAAATGGTGATCAAAACGCACATCCAATATAACAAACCGTGAAATGTAACTAAATAACAAAAAGTAGTGAAACTGCCTAAATAGGTAAAGGGGAATGTCCAAACCGTAAACGAAGCCAGGCCAGGGTCATACACGGGAGATCAGCAGAGGGGGCAGGGAGCAGGACAGGACAGGCACAGGGAGCAGATGCTGGAGAACACGGGGGGAAGATCAGGCTGCAGACAGGGGTTCCAGAGCGGATACAGGATACAGGACTTCCGGATTGCAGGCTACAGGATTCAGAGGCACATGGAGACAAAACACCAAGGCATCATGCATATGGCAGTCAGGGTTTAAATATCCTTCCTCTAACGAGCATCAGGTGGTGACTCATGGGCCTCTGATTGCTGGGAGACACTCGCTGGTGGACACTGGAATTGCAGCCAAAGAATCCCCGAGCCGCAGCGCCACCTGCTGGAGGGACTATTCCTGACATTCTCCCTGTGCAAAGTGCGCTGAATTGTTGAACGATGCACAGTGACACCATATGCAGCAAGTTGATGTTGTAGGTCTTTGGAGGTGGTCTGTGGGCTGTTTTTGACCATTCTCATAATCCTTCGCCTTTGCCTCTGCAATATTTTATGTGGCCTGCCACTTCTGGCCTTAACAAGAACTGTGCCTGTGGTCTTCCATTTCCTCACTATGTTCCTCACAGTGGCACTGACAGCTTATATCTCTGTGATACCTTTTTGTAGCCTTCCCCTAAACCATAATGTAGAACAATCTTTGTTTTCAGGTAATTTGAGAGTTGTTTTGAGGCCCCCGTTATGCCACTCTTCAGAGCACAGTCAAAGAGAACAACAACTTATAATTGGCCACCTTAAATACCTTTTTGCATGATTGAATGCACCTGTCTATGAAGTTCAAGGCTTAATGAGCTCACCAAACCAATCGCGTGTTCCAATTAATCAGTGCTAAGTAGTTACAGGTATTCAAATCAACAAAATGACAAGGGTGCCCAAATTTATGCACCTGTCTAATTCCGTTTTGATGCATATTGCACATTTTCTGTTAATCCAATAAACCTCATTTCACTACTGAAATATTACTGTGTCCTTCAGTTATTTGATAGATCAAAATGAAATTGCTGATCCAAACACCCAAATATTTATAAATGACAATCATGGAATTTGTCAGGGGTTCCTAAACTTTTGCATACAACTGGAGAACAGGAATATATTCATTGACAGGACTCACAACAGCACAGGATGCCGTATGCTAAAGTTTTGTAATACTTTTGTAAGTTTTGTGGGTAAATACTATTGTGGATCATATATGAGCCTGGGTTCACACTAGTGCGATCTCAGAGATCACATGTGATTCGCAATTGCATTGCAGGCGCCGATTACATGCAATCTCTGAGCAATATGAGTTCAACCATACAGTGGTATGGCTGATCCTGCATTAGATTTTTTTTTCCTGCACTGGAATCGGAACGTATGGTGTTCTCATCTATGCAATCTGATTCCTGTGTGAGTTCACAGTTCGTACTGCAATCTGTGAACCGATCTGGGGGTGTCATTAATATTCTATTGACACCCGCAGCGGTTTGCAGAGAGCAGTGTGAACTGCCTGCGGGACAGGTGCGATGCGGGAAGCGGCTCTGTAATTGCGCTGGTTCCCAGTGTGAACCAGGGCTAAAAGTCTCTGATGCTTTTATATCATTCTGTTCACAGCATTAGGAGGAAGGCAGCATGATGAATTAACTTCACTGTAACAATATATATTTTTTAGGGTAGCCTTAGCACCTGTCTGCAGCAGCTTTCCCTAAAGGCAGACACATTAACACTTCGCAAACATATAGTTTATTAATTTTGATTTACTATCTGGAGCAAACACACTCCCTCTCTTGCTCTTCCCATGTTTTAATCCAGTCAAGCAAGGAACTCCGTAACTTAATGGATTTACAACTTGACGTTGGAAATGGGGAAGTCGTTTCCTCCATGCTCATGGAAGGTGATAACAGATTGTGAGGAATGTAAAATATCTCACAAAAAAAACCTCCCAAAAAGATCCCAGCTCCCCATCAACATCCTGGTGCTCAAAGCAGTCAAATTAGCTCTGTGTCACTGGACCCCTCTTTTTCAGAGACACCCAGTTGGGAAAAGAGGGGGGGGGGTTACCGGAGGTACAGCAGCCTCAAAAAAAGTAAATCAGATATTCTCCTGGGAGCAGAACCACTGTCCAGCAATTAGGCCCAGTTCACTGGTGCCACATGAAAGTTGTGCGATTGTCGATCCAACTTTGCCCTGCAACTTCAGTCCGACATCGATCCGACTTCCATGTGACTTTAATAAACAGGATACGATTTTGATCCGACTTTGAGAAGAGAAAAAATTGGTGTGGGGTCTCCCCCCAAAGAATGGTCCTTTATGGATTTTGAGGGGAACCCCATGCCCCCCCCCAAAATATATACCAAACCCTTATCTGAGCAAGCAGCCTGGCAGGTCAGGAAAGGGGGGGATGAGAGAGCGCCCCCCCCTCCTGAACCATACCAGGCCACATGCCCTCAACATGGGGGGTGCTTTGTGGTGGGGGGCTCTGACCTTTCACCCCAAAGCACCTTGTCCCCACCAGTGGCGGCTGGTGAAGTTTTTGGATGGGGGGGCGCCAGGCCCCGCCCTTCCTTTTGACCCCTCCTACTTCTAATAAGCCCCACCCCTTATAGAATCCGCCCACTCTGTCCCCTGTATTCCACATATTGTGTCAGGAGTATACAGCTCAGCATCACAGGACACAGTATACAGCTCAGCATCACAGGACACAGTATACAGCTCAGTATCACAGGACACAGTATACAGCTCAGCATCACAGGACACAGTATACAGCTCAGCATCACAGGATACAGTATACAGCTCGGCATCACAGGACACAGTATACAGTTCACCATCACAGGACACAGTATACAGCTCAGCATCACAGGACACAGTATACAGCTCACCATCACAGGACAGAGTATACAGCTCAGCATCACAGGACACAGTATACAGCTCAGCATCACAGGATACAGTATACTGCTCAGCATCACAGGGCACAGTATACAGCTCAGCATCACAGGGCACAGTATACAGTGACACAGGTGTGGCCAGTTATGCAGCCAGTGACACAGGCGGGGGCAGTTTGCAGCCAGTGACACAGGTGGGGGCAGTTTGCAGCCAGTTACACAGGAGGGGCAGTTTGCAGCCAGTGACACAGGCGGGGGCAGTTTTCAGCCAGTGACACAGGAGGGGCAGTTTGCAGCCAGTGACACAGGAGGGGCAGTTTGCAGCCAGTGACATAGGAGGGGCAGTTTGCAGCCAGTGACATAGGTGGGGGCAGTTTGCAGCCAGTGACACAGGAGGGGCAGTTTGCAGCCAGTGACACAGGAGGGGCAGTTTGCAGCCAGTGACACAGGAGGGGCAGTTTGCAGCCAGAGACACAGGAGGGGCAGTTTGTAGCCAGTGACACAGGTGTGGTACATTGCAGAGTTGTCCCCCGCCCCCCCTGCACTTACCCCATCCAGCAGGCAGGATTCTTGTTGCAGAGATTCGGCATGCGAGAGCGCGCTGGGTCTGCAGAGTTCGGCACACGGAGAGCGGCTGTACCCCCCTAGTCTGTCCCCGGGCGGTCATGGTCTCTGTGGGAGCAGAAGTCACCTCCGCTGCCATAGTGACCCGCCCCCGGCCCCGCATCCAATCACCCTGAGCGGAGGCTCAGGGCAGCCAATCAAGCTAGCTCTCATAGCTTTTAATGGCCAACCAATAGGCTCACTACTTGGCTGTCATGTGACAGCCAAGGAGCCGAAACAAAAAAAAAAAAGAGAAAGTCAATGTACCGGCGCCACCTGCAGGTGGGCGGGGTTGACTTTTTTTTCCTCTTTTGCCGGCGGGGAGGCGGCGCCCCAGCGCCCCTCCCACACCAGCCGCCGCTGGTCCCCACGTTGATGGGAACAAGAGTCTCTTCCCCACAGCCCTGGGCTGTGATTGTGGGGGTCTGCGGGCAGGAGGCTTATTGTAAACTGGAAGCCCCCTTTGAGAAAGGAGGGCCCCAGATCCCCCCCCCAATGTGAATGAATATGGGGTACATAGTGTAAGAAAAACATGAGGTGGTTTTTGACAAGTCCTTAATTAAAAATGAATAATGTCCTCCGTGGTTGCTCCAATGTCAATCATGATGGCTGTCGCCCCCAACCTGTTAAAAAAAAAATTGCTCTTGCCCCAACTAAGACTCCCCTTCCCTTCTGTTAGCTCCTGTGTCTGGCAGCTCTTATATAATGATGGGGCATGGCTATACGGTAATGTCACCCAGAGACCCAGCTGCCTTGTGACATCACGGACCCATCGCGCCCAGGATGATGACAATTTTTTTATGATAACCACTGATTACTTGTTTTTGGTTATGAATGTAAAATGTTAATACAGTATATTGGCTGATACCCTGCCTTTTTCCACCAAGTCCCACTTATATTTTTAGGAACAGACTCCCTCAAGAAATCATTCTGGCCAGCTCAGTAGAATGTTTTTAAAAAAGGTCTGGATGCATTCCTAAATGCATAAAATATAACTGGATATTAATATTTAGAGGTAATAATGAGAGGGGTAGTTGATCTAAGGAATATCCGATTGCCTCATGGGGGATCAGGAATGATTCCCCCCCCCCCCACTGGAGCGAATTGGATCACACTTTAATGGGTTTTTTGCCATCCTCTGGATCAACTGTGGGTATAGGATACTATATACGGAGGTTTTCTATTTGTGTGATTTTTCTTAATTGGTTGAGCTAGATGGACTGTTGTCTTTTTTCAACCTATGTAACTTTGAATCCTGCCTATCATTTTTGGCAAGTTTTGCCCCATCTGAAGACTGTAAAATAGGACAGTTCAGCATAATATTCGGAAAGTCCATTCTAAAATACCCCAACTATTCACTAAGAACAGATTACCAAAGGTTGAAATAGAGGCTTTATGGCAAGATCAAGATGTTTTCAAAAAACACAATCTATTATGTCAGCAGTGGCTTCTCAATGAATGTGCTTTGTTGACTTTTACCCAAGCCTAATAAAGTTTACTTCCCACTTCTTACATAGTTACATAGTCAATGAGGTTTAAAAAAGACACAAGTCCATCAAGTCCAATTTATGTGTGTGTTTTTAATGTCAGTATTGAATTGTATACCCCTCAATGTTGTGGTCCCTTAGGTGTGCATCTAATAGTTTTTTGAAATTATCTAGACTCCCAGCAGAGACTACTGCTTGTGGAAGAGAATTCCACATCCTCACTGCTCTTACCGTAAAGAACCCTATACGCTTTTTAAGGTTAAACTGCCTTTCTTCTATTTTTAGTGAATGGCCACGTGTCTTTGTGTGCTCCCTTGCACGGCATAGTTTTGTACCTATTGTGGGGTCACCAGTACAGTATTTGTACATTGAAATCATATCCCCGCTCAAGCGTCTCTTCTCCAGAGAGAATAAGTTCAGTGCTTGTAATATTTCCTCATAACTAAGGTCCTCCATTCCCTTAATAAGCTTTGTGACCCTTCTCTGTGCCCTTTCCAATACCAGGACATCCTTCCTGAGGACTGGTGCCCAGAACTGGACGGCATATTCCAGGTGCGGCCTCACCAGAGACTTGTATAGCGGGAGAATTATTGATTTATCACTGGAGTTGATCCCTTTCCTGATGCATGCCAACACTTTGATAGCTTTGCTTGCAGCAGCTTGGCATTGCATGCCACTGCTGAGCCTGTTCTCCACTAGGACCCCTAGGTCTTTTTCCATCCTAGATTCCCCCAGAGGCTCTCCTCCTAGTGAGTAGTTTGCTTTCTTGTTCTTGGTACCCAAATGCATTATCTTACATTTTTCTATGTTAAATCTCATTTGCCACTTGTCTGCCCACCCCATTAATTTATTCAGATCTTCTTGCAAGGTTTCCACATCCTGTGGAGAGTTTACTGATCTGCTTAGCTTGGTATCATCAGCAAATATTGAGATTGAGCTGTTCACCCCATCCTCCAAGTCGTTTATGAATAAATTGAATAGGATTGGTCCCAGGACAGAACCTTGGGGAACACCACTTTCTACACCAGACCATTCTAAGTACTCCCCATTTATCACCACCCTCTGGACTCGCCCCTGTAGCCAATTTTCAATCCAGGTGCTCACCCTTTGATCCATGGTAAGGGACCATAGTTTGTACAGTAAACGTTTATGGGGAACTGTATCAAATGCTTTCGCAAAATCCAGATACACCACGTCTACAGGCCTTCCCTTATCTAGATGGCAGCTCACCTCCTCATAGAAGGTTAATAGATTGGTTTGGCAAGAACGATCCTTCACAAACCCATGTTGATTAACGCTAATGATACCATTCTCGTTACAATAATCTTGTATGTAATCCCTTATTATTCCCTCCAAGAGCTTGCCAATTATTGATGTTAAGCTAACTGATCTGTAGTTCCAAGGGATATATCTTAGTCCTTTTTTATATATTGGTACTACATTGGCTTTCTTCCAATCAGCTGGTATCATAACAGTCAGAAAACTGCTCTTAAAGATTAGGTACAGGGGTCTGGCAATAACTTGGCTAAGTTCCTTAAGGACCCTTGGGTGTAAGCCATCTGGTCCCGGTGACTTATTAGTGTTCCGTTTTTCAAGCCAATTCCTTGATTTTATCCTCAGTTAGCCATGAGGGTGCTTCCTGTGACGTGCCGTGAGGACCAGCATTGTAGTTCTGAATAATTGAGCCCCCTGTTTCCTTCGTGAATACTGAGGAGAAAAATGGGTTTAACACCTTTGCCATTTCCCCATCCTTTGCAACCAGATTACCTTCATCATTCTTTATGGGGCCAATATGATCTGACCTCCCTCTTTTACTGTTTATATACTTAACCACTTCAATACTATGCACTTAGAACTCTTTACTACCAGACCAATTTTCAGTTTTCAGTGCTGTTACGCTTTGAATGACAATTGCGTGGTCGTGCGACGCTGTACCCAAACAGATTTTTTATCATTTTGTTCCCACAAATAGAGCTTTCTTTTGGTGGTATTTGATCACCCCTGCGGTTTTTATTTTTTGCGCTACAAATAAAAAAAGACTGAAAATTTTGAAGAAAAAAAAAAAATTCTCTATTTTTGTCACAAAACTTTGTAAATAAGTAAATTTTCTCCATCACTGGTGGGCACTGATGAGGCTACACTGACGGGCACTGATGTGGCAGTACTGATTGGCACTGATGAGACGGCACTGATGAGGTGGCACTGATGATGAGGCACTTATATGCAGCAATGATGAGCACTGTTAGGTGGCACTGATAAGCAGCACTGACGGGTACTGATAGGTGGCACTGATATACAACACTGACGGGCACTGATATGCAGCACTGACGGACACTGTTAAGCGGCACTAATGGGCACTCATAGACAGCACTGATGGGCACTGGTAGGTGGCAATGGTGGGCATTGATATGTGGCACTGGTATGCATTGATAGGGGCACTGGTAAGCACTGATAGGGGCACTGGTGGGCATATATACTGATAGGGGCTCATTCCCTGGTGGTCTAGGGTGGCATCTGAAGGAGTGCCATCCACATTGGGCACTATGTCTCTTACCTGGTGGTCTAGGGGGATCTCCCTGGTGGTCCAGATCGGCTCCCTGGTGGTCCTTGGTCGGCTCCCTGGTGGTCCTGGGTGGGCACATCCCTGGTGGTCCCTGGGCAGGCTCCCTGGTGGTCTAGGGTGGTGATCCGAGGGAGGGCTGTGCTGATAAATCATCAGCACAAACCCTCCCTGTCAGGAGAGCAGCCGATCGGCTCTCCACTCCTCAGGTCTGCAGTCCTGAGTACAGGAAAAGCCAATAAACGGCTTTCCTGTGTTACACTGTGACCAGCCGTGATTGGTCACGGCTGATCACATGGTAAAGTGCTTCGGATGGAAGCACTTTACCGAGATCGGTATTGCGGGCGCGCGGCGGCTTGTTATCCTGAGGACGTCATATGACGTCCAGTCAGGACAACTAAGCCACTTCCCGGCCGTCATTTTGCATACGGTGGTCGGGAAGTGGTTAAAGAATTTCTTGGGATTCTTTTTACTCTCCTTCGCTATGTGTCTTTCATGTTCTATCTTAGCTGCTCTGATTGCACCTTTGCATTCCCTATTGCGTGTTTTATAAATATGAAAATCTGACAGGGACCCCTCAGCCTTGTATTTTTTGAAGGCCTTTTCCTTTGCTTTTATGTGTGCCTTTACGTTGGAGTTAAGCCATCCTGGTCTTTGATTAGCTCTTTTAAATTTATTTCCCGTTGGGATACACTGGCTAATACCTTTGTTTAGTATGTTCTTGAAGCACTCCCATTTTTCCTCCGCGTTCATTGTTCCTAGAATTTTATCCCACCTAACATCTTCCAGCAAGAAGCGTAGTTTATGATAGTTGGCTCTCTTAAAATTCAGTGTCTTTGTATTCCCCTTATGTTTCTTCTTTGTGTAATTTATACTGAAACTAATTGTCTTGTGATCACTATTTCCCAGATTGCCCCTTACTTTCATGTCTGTGATCAGGTCTGTGTTGTTAGTGATCGGAAGGTCTAATAATGCTTTTTCTCTTCTTGGTGCATTTACTATTTGATCCATGAAATTGTCCTGCAGGACATTTAGGAAATGGCGAGACTTAGCTGAATGTGTAGTACCTTACTCCCAGTCAGTATCTGGATAATTAAAGTCCCCCATTATAATGACACTTCCCATCCTAGCCGCTATTCCAATTTGCGAGAGGTGGTCCGCCTCCCCTGCCTCCCTCTGATTTGGGGGCTTATAGCATATTACCAGTATTACTTCCCCCTGGTATCCTCCCTTTGTAGCTCTACCCATAAGGCTTCAACTTCCTCCCCTGATCCACTAGTAATGTCATCTCTCACATTTATTTTTACATCATTTTTTATATACAAGCATACCCCTCCCCCTTTTTGCCCACCCTGTCCCTGCGATATGGCTAATACCCCTGGATGGAAGCCAGCTAAACATGAGAGCTGTTGAACCAAGTCTCCGAAATTCTCACAAAATCTAAACTTCTAACACAGTAATCAGCACAGTATAAGCAGGGGGTCAACCAAACAATGCTCCTTCCAGCTTTAATTTTCCTAATTAGAATATTTCCCACCTAATATGTCCATTCGGACACACGGAAAACCATAATAAAATTTCATAATTTGGAAGAATAGCCAATATAGAATTTAATTAAATAGGCACAATTCCTGGTCAGCATTTGTTAGACATACCTAACAGCAGACAGTATTGAACCATATCAAAATACTAGAGTTGAATTAAGAGAACTTCCATGTGCCCAGTTGTCTGCCAATAATCATTCTGCCAAATCCATTATATATTTATAATTGAAAATTTTGTAAAAAAGAAATTTACAAGTTAGAATAACATAAATTTGTATAAGGTTACCAGTCTGGAAAAAATACAGTTTTCTCCTTAAAGAAAAAAGTAAAGTACTGATGCACCCTTGTCAATATCTCTTTGCCTGTTAAAAAGGTATTAAACCCAAAAGCAAACATTTATTATTTTGCAGCTAACCAATTCTTAGATGTGTTTTTTTTAGGCTCTCTGTCCCTTATTTTCACCTGGTGATGTGGCCAGTAAGTCTGTTGTTTTCTCAAAAGAACAAGTTCTCTTGCAGATCTAGGAGTTAGAGGGATGAGAGAAAACATTTAACACTGACAGATGTAAAACCTTTTTATCCCAAAAGAAAAAAAATGTTGCTGTAACTGTTACAAAAATGTGAGCTGGAGGTTGGCTTCAATTTGTTAGTGTATCTAAATCTACTAGTACATTTAACACTCCCAGAATGACAATTCTGCATATTCCCTTTAATACAGATGTTTTACTGGCTTGATCAATAGGTTAAAACAGAGGGAAAGAGCCTAAAATAAGAAAACAAATGCAGCTACCACATTGACTGATTTGTAAGCAGCAATATATTACATTTTTGGTTTGGGCTTTAATACCACTTTAAGGATGTAGGTACACCGGGTAGTGAAAAGTAGTTGTGCCTCAAATATTAAGGTGGTAGGATTTACTGTGTAATTTGAGCAAGAGGGCAAGTACTCCTAATAACCCATGCCCCCCAAACCATCCAAACATTCCCAACTCTTCCTTCATCATTGGTGTCCTGCACATGAAAATACCACAAGATGTTAAGAGAGGAAAAACTAAGCTAATTTACCAAATTTTAATAAACACCAGTTTTGAGCCTTTACTATCTGGTGCATTTTGCTATGATCCAGTACACTTCTGTGCAGCATGTTTTTTCTTTTCTGCACCGGCAACTAACTGGAACTGACTGCACTGGTGTGAATTAGGGCCATAGAAATACACGGAAAACACCGTGAATGCATTTTTGATGCAGAAAACACACACTGGACTTCATCTGGTGTGAATCAGCCCTAAAATTACTTTCGCACAGGGGCCTCGGGGGCGGTAGTGGTAAAGAGCTGCTAGTTTTAGCGGGGCTTTACTGCTGTTATAGCGGTGCTTTGGCACCACTATTTGGGGGGCAGCGGGCCACTTTTAACCCCTAAGAAGTGGTTAACAAAGGGTTAAAAGCGCCGGTGTTCAGCCACTTCAGAAGCGCTGCCCATTAATTTCAATGGGCAGGGGTGGTGGAGGAGCGGTGCATACACTGCTCCCGGACCGCCCCAAAGATGCCTTTTTTTCTGTCCTGTAAGCGCACTATCCCAGTGTGAAAGCACTCACGCTTTCACACTGGGGTGGATTGGGGTAGTTTTTCAGACGCTTTACAGGTGCTATTTTTAGCGATAAAGCGCCTGAAAAATTTCCCAGTGTGAAAGGGTTCTAAGGCAACCTTTAGGCTGCCAATAACACCTGTTGACTAATTGGTCAAGTACAAAATTAGAAGTTTTGTTGCTCAGCTTTGAAACATGACTGAGGTTCTATGTAATGCTTCAAACACAAAATACTTTGGGCTCGTTTACACTTGCTTCAAAACATGGCTTTGGACATGCTTTTTAAAAGCCCTCTGAACTCCACTCAAAGCACCTGTCACCAGGGTAGGGTTGCCACCTCATCCCTTTAAACCCAAACACATATTAATTGCGCAGGCTCTGTGGCTGATTAAGGTGGTAATCAAACTCACTTGGTGCCTTATCTGCATTAAATTTGCATCAGAACCTGTGTAATTCATATGTGTTCCAATAAAACAAACACACCAAGTGCTCTTAGAATTATAAGTAAGTGAAAATCCTCCACCAACATCAATGCCGCTTACCAAATGTAAGCACAAGGAGCGCTTTGGCTTCTCACCCAGCCAGGGTCCCTGTTGGGGGGTGTGCGAGACTTCTCCCAATCTGACCACTCCAGAATCACCAAACTCCTCACAGCAGGTTATCTGGCATGAAAGGGACCACAGGTATGCAGACTAGAAACACCACCACTGCACACTCACCATGAACCCCACTACAGGGTTTAAACAGCTTCTCTTGGGAGAGCGAAGAAGGGCGGGCTCCGTTCCAGAATCAGACACCCTTGTCTCCAAACATGTTGCCGGTCAGTCTAGGCAACGCTCCCTGTCTGCTCTGTGTTATAAACGAAGATAACGTGTGTTTCTTCCTACCACTGACACCCGGGTGAGCGCTTCCTCCCCAGTCTCCTCCGCTCTTACATCAGCTCCAGCCACTCACACACTTCTGCGCCTGCGCACAACACTCCACAGCACCACCAGCATGGACGTCCCTACGTACACGTACACCTGATGGAAGGAGGGATTCTGCTGGGCACACCTAATGGAAGGA
Organism: Glandirana rugosa; assembly: GCA_018402905.1. Classification (NCBI taxonomy): domain Eukaryota; kingdom Metazoa; phylum Chordata; class Amphibia; order Anura; family Ranidae; genus Glandirana; species Glandirana rugosa. Next base: position 216,468 of record BLSH010072319.1, on the reverse strand, counting down.
GGGACTCTGCTGGGAACACCTGATGCCATCTGGTGGCAGGCGACGGTGCAAGTGACACACTCGGGGCTCCCACTGATTCTGCATTATGGTGAGTTGAACTATTTCATATTACAATGTAATAATAGAAATAATGTGCTTCCATCATCCTGACACTATACCAACCATGGTGCCGGGATGATTGAAGCGCCAACAACAGGTGCTTGGAGTATCTTTATCTGCCGATTGTTAAACTTTCTGGCATACACATATTGCTATTGTGGTGTAGGATCTGGGCCTGCTGTCCCTCCATACCTTTTTCTTTCCTTCCTTCCTTCCTTCTCTTCTCTCTCCTTATCACTTTCTTTCTTCCTTCCTCCATCCCTTGTTCATCTCAGACGTGAACCACACCCTCTTAAGCCACGCCCGTTCTTAAGTTTAGACCACACCCATTTTTCATGAAGCGTGCCGCATTTCTTTGGGCTGGAGCCCCTGGTCTTTTTCCCACCTAGCAATGCCCCTGCCTGTCACGAAATAAAATGGTTAGCTTACAGTCCTGTTTAAACCTTGCGTTTGCTATGCTTCAAAAATTATACCCCATGTCACTTTAGTGGTGCTTCAAAGCCTCCATAGACATCTATGGCAAAGGTCACTTGAATCACCTGAAGCTTTTGAGAGGCTTTTATTTTGCTTTAGGTTCAGATTGCTTTGGCGGTATTGCAGGTATGAGATATGAGATATCAACACACCCAAAGGGCATCTGCCAAGCTTCATTAATGCTTCACAAAAGCACCACCGAAGCATCATTGAAGCACCGCAGAAGCATCAAAAACACATCAAAAAAGCATGTTGAAGCGATCGGCGCTTTAATGTGTGTTGAAGTCGAAACAAGTGTAAATGAGCCCTTAGGGTTCACACGTCAAGATTTTTATTTAATTATCAGAAACAGGTCAAATGTATAGTCCTGCAAAACTAAGCATTACTTTTGTGTACCTTCAGTAACTGAATACTTTGAATTAATACTGTACATTTTACATTTGTGATGTGGCACGTTATCTCTTTAGTTACTATCTGTGTAAGCATTGTAAGGCAATTATGAGTCAGCAGTTTGACATTCCTGCTAAATCAATAAGATAAAGGTAAAATCTCAGTCACATGGAGAGCACTTTTGTTTTAATAGTCAGACTGAATGGAACAGTAAGATAGATGAAAAGCAGGTACCAAAAAAACACAATCTTCATATGGAGTAATGTTATGTATGTTTTATTCTTGCATGATGCACTAAAATACGCAAATCTTGGGAAATGTCATTCCTTCCAAAATCAAATGTTAAAAGCAAATGTATGCAAAAGTATTTTATACTGCCAATTCTCTGTTGGCATTATTAAATGAACTGACAAGATTTTTTGTATGAATGTTGGTACAAAAATCTACCAGTGTGTGGTCAGCTTAACACACACTGAGGAGAAGCCTCCCATGTCTCAAACAATTCTAACTGGCAGGGATTGTGCTGTTCCTTCCTTCTCCAGGAAGTTGCACAGGACAATAGTGTATAACAGAGCTATCAATGTTCCAAAATTTGAAAATCTGGCAGAGTCCCAGGTGCTGTTTGCACCCATTTGTCTCTGAATATATTTGACAATGATCTGTAGATGAGGACCACATACCCTATAACAATTTATTAAAGTGGCTGTAAACCCTTACATATACCTAGTGGAGGGATTATCCTCAGGTGATACAAAGAGATGAAACAAATCCTTCTACATAAGTTGTATCTATCTGCAGTCTTCAAAGTGTAGAATTTACAAAGCTTGTCTTGAGAGTTCAGAGAAAAGGGGACAGAGAGCTAACGTTACACTCTGCAAAGCTCAGTGAGGAAAGCTCTGAGAGCTGATTGAAGGGAAGGGACACACCTCCCTTCACACAGGAACAGAGCTGAGGCTTTCAATCTCCTGAAGATCCCTCCCCTGTCACCATTTTTCTCTTGGTGTCAGGAAAGATTGTCAGAAATTATTCACGCTGATAGCGGAGGAACAAAGCAGCAGACAAAAATGGCACTTAGAGCCCTTTCACATTGGGGCTACCAATTATATATCTTTTTTTATTTTTTGTTTTTCCAATAATAGAATACACTCCAGAGGTTTTATTAGAAAGTGAAGTGAAGTGGGTAAAAGAGAGGGGGTGGGTGAGAGAGAGAGGGTGGAGAGAGTGAGAGGGAGAGAGAGTGGGTGGTGGGAGTGAGAGAGGTGGGAGAGAGAGAGTGGGTGGGGGAGA
>BLSH010072319.1:202125-214137 GCA_018402905.1 Glandirana rugosa | reverse complement strand
GTGGGTGGGTGAGAGAGAGAGGGGCTGGGTGAGAGAGAGAGAGGGGTGGGTGAGAGAGAGGGGGGGTGAGAGAAAGAGAGAGGGGGTGGGTGAGAGAGAGAAACAGGGGTGGGAGAGAAAGGAGAGAAGGAGTGGGAGAGACAGAGGAGAGACAGAGAGAGAGAGAGAGAGAGAGGGGGGGTGAGTGAGAGAGAGAGGGGGTGGATGAAAGAGAGAGGCATGGGTGATAGAGAGAGAGGCATGGGTGAGAGAGAGAGAGGGAGTGGGAGAGAGAGAGGGGGGGTAGGAGAGAGAGAGGAGACAGAGAGAGGGGGTGGGAGAGACCCCCTAGCCCTGCCTGCAGTCCCCGCTGTACCCCCCTGTCCCAGCCCCTGTCTGTGGGTAGGTGTGTGTGATACACCTACCTCCCACCCATACTCTTCTTTTGGGCCCTCAGTCAGCCTGTCTTTCTTCTGGTTGAGGACAGTGACAGCTGTGAGCCGACATTGGAGAAGGAGACAGTGAAGGCTCCGGGGATGCTGCCGTGCCCACTGCTGCTCAGGTCAGGGTGACGCTGTGACAGTGAAGTCTTCTCCCATTCCCTCCCAAGTCCTGGGCTGCAGATTCTAGCCAGCCTTGTGTGAATTGCTGCTCTGCTGCTCACCATGTGCTGCCCGTTTGCTGTTTGAAGGCGTCGCTGCTGTTGGTGCCGGATTTAGCTCTGCACCCCGCCACCACCTGACCACTAGGTCTGTCACTGTCTCTAGGAGTCATCGGACCATGACAAGGGGGCAGCAGCAGCTCAACTCAAAGAGCAGCTGCTTTGGGCCCAGGAGCTCTAGGTGCGGAGGAGGAGGAGGAAGTTAAATCCCCCCTCTGCTTTCAACTCTGGGCAGGCAGGGTGTCGCAGCCACTGGTTGCTAGATGCCAGGCGGTTCTAGCAACAAGTGACCTGGAGTAGAATCAGGTGGAGGTGGAGCCGGCGCTATGGCGGCTCAGTCCATCCCTGGATCCTGTCCCCTGCGTTCCAGAATGGTCACAGGTTATTTTAATTGGGGGGCACAGTACAATTTTGGGGGGTCATGGCCCCCTCTGGCCCCCTTAGTGACGCCTCTAACAAGTACACACTATAGAGGTTTACAAACACTTTAATAAAAACAAAGATGCAAACATAGGAAACTCAACAACCTTTAATACAGGAATGTCAAACTCGCATGATACGGTGCACCAAAATCAGTGTATTAATTTTTATAGGGCCACATTACACTTACATAAAGTGACCCTGTCAGTAGAAAAATATATCATAAAAGGTCTGCCTGTAAAACAAGAGAGGGTGAATACTTTCTTTTTCAGCTGCCCCCAATGCTGCACACCATGCTGTGCAAGAGAAATGCCCAGCTAAAGACTTCTGAGAATTCAACGCTTCCATGATTGCCAATCTCCTTGGTTCCCTGCAGAACTCAGTAAGGCTGGGTTCACACCTATGTGAATTGAATGCGGCTTACACCACATCCAATTTGCAGACCATTTGAAAACATGTTGTTGTCAATGGGTCTGGTTCACATATGTGCGGTGCATTCGCACTCCACATTGCACAGAAAACGTGTGTGTTTTCTGTGCAGTGCGGTGCGAATTCCAGGCACATTCTGTTGGGATGGGATGCATCTGATTCGCAGATGTGTTCCGTTGTGAACAGGGATCTCTCCCACTTCTCACTACACCCCCCCCCCCAGGTCAGCTGACCCCCTGCTAAAAGGGAGAGAAACCGCTGAACAGCAGCTGTTTCTCTTCACAGGGTTAATGGAGCTGGAATTCGCACCAGACTGGTGTGAATCCAGCCTCAATCCTCTTGCTGACCTCCACACCACTACTTAGCCTCTACTTTAACAGAGAGACCCTTTGAGGCATATTTATTTATTTATTTTGTAAAACTGGTATTCCAGAAATGATTACAGCTCTTTATTAATTACCATTATATTAATGACTGCAAATTACAACATTTTATCATAGAAAAGGGGCTCTTAAATATTTTTTGACATATTTAGATGTACATTTATGTAAAGAAGTGAAGCTTGTATCAACTGGGGAACAGCAGGGGCCTCATTCCATTTAGTTTATTTAGTGTATAGTTGAAACTTTTATTTTCATTTTGGATAGAATAGAAAATAGTTATATCCCCTGTCAGTCTAATTGTGGATTGTGTACCATTTGGGAAATGTCTCTTACTGCCTGTCCAATAGATGAGCCCTAAATCTGAACTGGATGAGGGCTGTTTACACACAACACTAATTTCACATTCTTGCTCTAATATGTCTTGAGCATTGGAATCATGGAATAATCTGACACCTTAGCATAAAAAAAGAAACCAAAAAATATAATGCACATAATAAAAGTTTGAAATTGTTTGTACTAATAAATTAACTATTTATTTATGTATAAATGGGAGAAAGAAGCCTGAAAGCTACTGTATATCCACAAGTAGCACAATTAGCTGTTGACCCTTTTCAGGAGCAAAGTATCCCCAGTTTTGTGCCCATGCACAAACTGTTGGCACAATATCAAGTAAATCTTGTATAATAATGATAATAATAGTAATCCATTGTCAGGGAATCTGCAAACAGCTGATGGGTGAGGGTTCCTTAATTTCAAGAATTTTCCAACAACCTGGAGGCAGAATAACTCCTGTGCAGGTGGTCCACATCAAAAATATGATGTTGGCAAAATGTACTTATTTTCTCCAAATAATAATAACAATACTGACTGCCTAAGCACTTATTTGGGATAACGGTTATACTCAGAATTACCATAAGACATCTGTCCCTGGCCAGTGATTATATACATGACCTGTATAAGTTCAGAGTGGGGAATGAGACAGCAGATCTTTATATTTTCCTAACTCCTCATCTTGAACTTTGCTCCCCAAGTTCCACATGTTAAACTGCAGACCCAGCTTATCTTAGCTGATAAAGCTATATGTTCAGGGCTATAAAATTCACACACTGCTTCATATTGATCCCATAAGCAGCTACCCAACAGAGGAAAGCAGGTAAGAACAATTATGCTCTAATGTGGATAGGTGATAGAAAGAGGGCTTCTGTGCGTGTTTGGAGTTCTGTAGTAAATAGGAGAGAATAGTGTCCAGCATTTTGGTATTTGTTGGAGTATGTTCATAATGAAAAGTTTAAATTATTAATACATTTACCTTTCATAAACTATACGGGTTGTTTTAGCATGATTGTACAATTGTTGGGTTTGTAAACTTGTCTGCAGTTGTGTTTTGGCACAAGATCAGGAATGATCAAATCAGGAGAATTGGGACATCATCTTCTGAATATCTGCCTGTCTCCTGATAATGATGTTGTTTAGGAATTCTGGCAGACATGCCTCAAGATTGATGTGATTCTCTGAAGACCACACAAACCTGTGTGTATTTATTTGGGGTTTAGAATTGTTTTCAATTAATTTGCACACACCAAATGGTATATAGTATAACGTGTGTGATATATAGAGACCCTATTGAGCTCAGTACTTCTTTTTATGATACCAATTAACTTGAGGCAGCAGATGCAAATTCTTTTGTTCAAATTTGCAGCCAGTGAGGCACAGAGCTACACAACCAACTTTACCCAAGATAGTCATGTCGTTCTCAATATTTATTTTTATTACAGGCTGAGGTAAACAGTTTGCAAACATGAAAAGTTTGGTCCTAACAGTCGCTCTACTGTTCCTTACAGGTGGGTAGATCTGCAAAAAGCGTGGCACTATTTTTTTTGTCTTATATATAGAACGTTTTTCTGTCCAGCCTTCCTAACTGTTTTATATTGAGTAGTGCATTTAATAGACTGGTATGTATAATCTATCCTAATGTGTGTGTAAACTCTAAGGCTGGCCATACATTATACAATTCTCTTGTACAATTTTCCCTTAGCTTTACCAAAACCATATAATATGAGGTCAAACTTAAACATTTTTAATTTGTATGCAGTCAGGCAGGCCCTTGCACTACATAGTTCAAGGTAAATCTAAAAGCTGAAATTGAATAAGAAAATTGTATAATGTATGGCCAGCCTAACAATAAATGTATACTTTGTTCTGTTAAATACACAATTAAAAGTTTTCATTATACAGTATCTGTTTGACATGTGCAAAATAATTAGCTGTTCATTTAGCCAAAAATCGTGTGAGCTGATAACGTCTGTACTCTCTGCCTCTATCCTGTTATCAGTTAGCTTTTTTCCCTGCTACCTTTTAGGACTACAGAACACCACCAGATGTTTTAGAGAAAAGAGGCAAGTGTTATGTGGTCCTAACCCGCTTCCTTTCCTAGGGTGACAGCATTGCTCAGTTTGGTTGTTACCCTAGGAGGGGAAGTGTGTTAATGACCAGATTACTGGGTAAAAAAAAATGTGATAAAAAAGTCACCACATCTAAGGACCAGTAATATGCAATACTATCCTATTTTGTTTAATAAAAAAATTAAGATTCTTTACACATCATACTGCCCTATAAATATGGTGCACATGCAAGCACTAACAAATCACAAAGAACTTTGTTCCCTGCAGTAAAGATGTCTTAAAGGTGTTTTTGCAGAAAAACATATCTCTTTTTATCTTTAGGAACCCAAGCTCGTTACCCTTGGCAGAATGAGGAACCCCAGACACCCATCCAACAAGTTCGGGAGGCAATTGAGGGTTACCTACACAAGATACGGGACATTGGCAGGGATGCTGTGGCACAGGCAGAATCTTCTGAAGTTGCAAAACAGCTTGAGTAAGTTGTTTACTGATAATTATAAATTGCCAAATGCCATCATCAGTAAAGTTTCAGGCTGACATTGAATTGCAGTTTAACATCTGTGTACAGAAAGGCTTCTTTACAGCAAGCTATGAAAATGTAAAATAGACTTCCACGGGAGTTAGTTCTAGCTAGCTCAGCAGATTTCTTAAAAAAAAAAAAAAAAGCTGGTTGTATTTCTAAATGCACAAAATATAACTGACTATAAATAATTGCAAGCAAAAACATGGCATAAGCAAATTGGATCATGCTATTTAGGGTGAATTCACATATACTGCTGTGACAGACATCTTACTGCATGGTAAAATGTCTGTCACCAAAAGGACACACTGGAAACAGTTTCCTATGTGTCCAATTCATAATGCAACGCAGCCATGCTTCATTTTATTACAGCACACCGTGCCGAATCTCATGGCAAATGTGTGGCAGCGCATCACATTGCATCCCGCTGTGGTACATTGCTATGAATGAAGTGTTCATTTTGTACACTTCAATTAAAGTCTGAACAAAAAAAAAAAAAAGGGAGTCATGTGATGTACTGAATAGTGCACCACATTTCCACTTACTGAAGCCAGCAATGGAGACCTGCTGGAGTGGTGAATCACTCGGGCAGGTCTCCGTTGTAGTGTGAATTCAGCCTTAAGGTTTTTTTACTTCCTCTGAATTCAGTTGCGTATTTACAGTTGTGAAGATGTATGTTTTTAATTTTTTTTATTTTTGTCTTTTTTTTAAGTAGATAAATACAAATCTTATTTCAACCTTACTATGTAACTGCTGTGCAACTACACAACAGAATAAGGCTAACTGAACACAGATTTTTAGTCAAGAAGAATATTTAATGCATTTGTCTCAATAACCTCTGCTGTGAGATGGCAAATATCAAGAACAGGATCACAAAGATAGCATTAAAGAAACCATTTTGCAGCCTTTGATTCTTCCTTTAGCTAGAGTTAATGAAAAGAATCCTTTCACTTGGCATTTGCCAAACGCAATATTGGAATAAGCTAGGAGCAGTGCTTTTACACAGGGTACTGATGCACAATGGCCAGTTTGCAAGAAGATACATCTTATACTCATCTGCAAGATTGTCTATCATCAGCTTCTGCTTTATAGTGTATGTAAAGCCAAAATGTTTTCTAGTTTAGATAAAGAAGTATGAAAGGGTTTTAGCTGACTCAAAAGGTAGTGTTTCATTTTATTGTACTTTTATCATACTTTCACATATGGTTCCTTATTTGGATGAATCTATGAGCTGTTAAAGATTATTAAAGAAGATGCTTTTGGAAGACAACGATCTAAGGTCCCCTATACTGTTATGTGCTATTAAAAATGAAGTCAGCCAATGAAAACTAATATCAAGATTATCCAATATTCTGAGATTTTTTGATACATTTGTTATATTGGAGATCAGAAGTCTGGGGTATACATCTGTGTTTTTACATTTTAACTCTTGTAAATATTTTCTTCCATTTAGTTTGAAAATCACTGAGAAGTTTGATGCCTTCAGTGCTAATGCACTGGCTTTGAGGAAACAGCTGCACCCCTATGTGGATAAAGTAAAGGAAGAAGTGTCAGCAGAGCTGGCGAAGGATATCCCCATCCTCAGAGAAAAGATCCGTCCCTATGTTGAAACCTTTCAGAAAAACTGGGCTGCTGAAGTAACATCTTTCAAGGAGAATATTGCACCAGTGGTGGATGAGCTGAAGAAGCAGACCAAGGAGAATCTAGACGGATTTTACAAAAAAACCCAGCCCCATCTTGAGGGGCTCCGCGAAAACCTGCGTACTGAGGTTGACAGACTTAGATCCAGCATTGCCCCATACAAGGAGGAAATGAGGCAAAAGCTGATTGAGAAGTTCGAAGAGGTGAAAGCCAACGCTGGTCCTAAAGCAGAAGAATTTAAAGCCCAGTTAGCCCAACATGCTGAAACCCTAAAACAGAGGCTTGGACCCGTGATTGAGAACCTCAAAGAGCAACTTGGGCCCAAATTAGAGGAAGCCAGAACAAAGCTGGGCCAGCTGTGGCAAACTGTTCAAGCCAAGATCGCTGAACGCTATTACTAACATAATTGTCTATTCCAGTGACTGTATGAAGACATGGTACTAGAGACATCAATTTCCATCATCCTGTATTCCTTCTCTTCCATCATAAGCATGCTGTTTACCAAAGAAGAACAAATACCCATGCTGCTAATTCAAGCCCATTGGCAAAAATGTCTATGTGATCTGATGTAATGTTATGTTTACCTACATTATTGATTACCTATGTCCTAAGACCATGTTCCTCTTTTCTTTTATATCAGTCTCTGAATAAAATGAATTGGTTAAATTATTTGTTTACTTTCTTATTGTCTATAATCCATAATACAACAAATGCATATGTAAATATATGTTAAACTCCACCAGCAGGGAATATGAGTAAAAACGTAGTGTACTTTTGTGCTTGACATCTGCTACTGCCAACTGTATGCATTCCTCTAAATGCCAAGGTAAATGAGAAGCCAGCTAATTCCCATGTGTCAATGCATCACAAAATGATATAAAACAAAAATAGTGTAATGTAGGAATGGAAAAAAAACAAACATCTATGCTCATCTTTCTGCTGCAGCATTGGTCTAATGCTGCAACTGTCCCCTGTCGGCTCTAAGCCCAAAAATTGAACAATCACATAACCGCTGATTGCTCAGTTCTCGGTCTTCCAAGAGCAGAGAGAGGCAACTGTCAGTGCTCTCTGCTCTGCCCCCCCCCCAGCACAGGGCTGGAGAGGGGGTGGGAACAGCTGGCTCAAGGCTCTCAGTGGTATGCTGAGAAACTGTGCCAGCTGCCGGTCAGGCATCTGAGTGGATCCCGACATTATTGTCAGGATCCTCCCAGGGCTTGGAGCGGCTCTGGGAAGTCAGCTGACAGCGAGCTTTAGCCCACTGTTGGCTGATGCTGGGTCACAGGAGAGTACAAGTGCACTCCCGTGACCCACAATCAACAAAAATGTTTTTGCCATACTTCTCTTTTAATTCACAAAAACTCATATATATATATATTTCTCAATAACCAAATAGCATATAAATAGTCTGAATGTCTTGAACATCCAGATATTACTTTGTGAAAATAGTGGTGACATCATTACTGGGGTGCATAAAGCCTGTACAGGGAGCAGAGCTATTGAAGGGACCTAGTAGCTCCTTCCACTACAGGCTTACTGCATAAAATTAAAGGGGGAAGATATAAAACCAATCACCCTGAATAAGTTGAGACAGCAACAGTGACTGGTCTTTAATACAAGAAGCTTCTGCACAGAGCCAATGTGTAAGGGTTGTTTTATGCTGGATTGCTGCACAGAACTGTAAGAAATACCCAAAGGACACCAAGATTCAAGTAAGAGTACAAACTGCTGTAATCCTATATTTCGTATGCTCATCCTAGTGGGCATGTTGGGGGCAAATAACTTATTCTGTTTCTGGGGGATTCCAAGACAATCTTACATTATTCACTGAGAAAAATGATTCTGTTGACTTGTAATTTTAACATAAAATTTTTATCATTTTCAACAAATCAATAAATGTTAATTAATTTACTTTGGTATTTTAAGGTATTTTAAGCACCTTACTCAATTTTCATTATTTCCTAAAACACACCTTTCACGTTTACAAAAATAATGTATAATATTGAGTAATCTAGACAAAACTTTTAAGGTATGTGCATTTCCATATTCTAATTGAGTTACATTTGATTGAATATTTTTTAATTTGATTGAAATTGCGGTAAGCATTGGCAGTCATTTTAAAGAGTTTGACGTCTTTTGGAACTTTGAAAACCTGCACAAGGCAGTTCCCATACATTTGAGGCCCATCAGGACAAAAGACCGCCACCAGTGACAAGAATTTTTACAAGTCACTATGTAATGTCATTGAAAGGTAAGAATGAACATTGAACAAATTATCGTTCGCATGCTTTAAATGTTGCTTAACATACCTTGCAAAATGTTTATTTTATTTGCAGATTAATATATTTATAATAAATGGAAATATGTCCATTGTATACATCTATTGTGGAATCTCACTTGTGGGCACGCAAAGTTTGCGCTTACTGAATTCGTCAGATTGCGACCAAAATGCAGGTTTAGGGACAGCCGGCTGTTAAGCTTGAAAACTGTTTTGTGCCACAAAAATGAATGTTTCTGCCATTCAGTTTTCAAGTTATTGCATATTAAATTTTAGATTATGTAACCTCAAGCCCCACCCAATTTGCACCCCATGTTAATAAAATTTAAAGTGTAACACCTCTTTTGTTGAGAAAAAAAACATTCCCCTCTGGGTGATCTATGTACATTACAAGGGTTATATCAAACTTTTTTCCAGATTTCTACCTTTTGTTATTCTGAATAAATCCCCCTGTGTTTGTGCCTCTGTACTGAGTGGGTCTAATGGGAGTGGTTTCATAATTATATCTGTCAGGTGTGCAGCTGCAGGCTACTAATGAGGAAAACTGCCTTGCATCCCTTTAGACGTGTGTCTATTGAAAGTATCTCTCCAAAAATTATATTTTTGTGCAGGGGATGCCTGAAATCTGACTTGTATCTTAGGCAGACAGAACAACTCCAGGTAGCCATATTGCAATGCATTCTCAGAAAATTACAGCGGCTGCAGATTGAAAAGGAAAGGTCATTTTTAATAACACCCAATTACAATATGACTTGTATTGCACTATATTATTTTTTCTTTATTTGCTATTTGTTTTACCCACGAAAGTGGAGTTACCCTTTACCCACTTCAATACCATGCACTTAGAACACTTCCCTACCAGACCAATTTTCAGCTTTCAGCGCCGCTGCATTGTGAATGACAATTGCGCAGTCGTGCAACGCTGTAACAAAACTAATTTTTTTTATCATTTTTTCCCCACAAATAGAGCTTTCTTTTGGTGGTATTTGATAACCTCTGTTTTTTTTTTTATTGTTTGCGCTACAAATAAAAAAAGAACGAAAATTTTGAAAACAATTTTTTCCCTTTTTTTCCCGTCACAAAACTTGTGATGAGACAGTACTGATTGGCACTGATGAGGCGGCGCTGATGAGGTGGCACTGATGAGGTGGCAGTTATATTCAGAGCTGAAGGACACTGATAGGCGTCACTGATAAGCAGCACTGACGGGCACTGATAGGTGGCACTGATAAGCGGCACTGATGGGCACCCATAGGCAGCATTGATGGGCACTGATAGGTGGCACTGCTGGGCACTGATATGTGGCACTGATGGGTTGCACTGATGGGCACTGATATGTGGCACTGATGAGCACTGGTGGGCACTGATATGCGGCACTAGTATCGCAGCAGATATAGGGATGGCACTGGCAAGTATTACAGATGGGCACAGTGCCATCACTATTGGGCATTGTGTGCCCCTTACCTGGTGGTCTAGGGTGGCATCCCTGGTGGTCCCTGGGTGGCATTGCTGTGTGGGCTCCCTGGTGGTCCTGGTCGGCTCCCTGGTGGTCTAGGGTGGCAATCTGAGGGGGGCTGTGCTGATAAACAATCAGCACAGACCCCCCTCTCAGGAGAGCCGCCGATCGGCTCTCCACTACTCGCGTCTGCGGACGCGACTAAAGGAAAAGCCGATATACGGCTCTTCCTGTTTACACTGTGATCAGCCGTGATTCATCACGGCTGATCACATGGTAATGAGCTCCTGAAAAAATAAGTAAATTTCACTTAAAACTATGGTTCCAGACAAGTAACAGGACAGCACAGCGATGTAGTGCTGAGTGCTTTCACACTGGGGCGGTGCGCTTGCAGGACGTTACAAAAGGTCCTGCAAGCAGCATCTTTGGGGCGGTGCTGTGAGCGGTGATATACCGCTCCTACCACCAACTCTGCCCATTGAACACAATGGGGCAGTGCTTCCGAAGTGGCTGCACACTGCTGCACATCGCCAAGGAAGCACGGAGCGCCGACACTTTTAACCCCGTTTTAACCCCTTGTGGGGGGTAAAAAGTGCCATGCTCCCACCTACATAGCAGCACCATAGCGCCACTATAACAGCTGTAAATCCCCGCTGAAACTAGCGGGGATTTACCATTACCGCCCGCCCGCCCCAGTGTGAAAGTGGCCTAAATGTTAATTTGTTTTGAACGCCTGTTTCATGAGACTTCTTTAAAAAAAAAACATATTATTATTATTAAATAAAAACATTCAAATATATATCAAATACATTTGGAAAATAAGTTTTAACTACCTAAAAAAAATGATTAAGTTACAAGAAAAAATAAGTCAATATCACTTAAAACTAGGTTCCAGACAAGTAATAGGACAGCACAGTGATGTAGTGGTTAGCACAGTGGTGTTATGGTTTCCTCCCACACTCCAAAGACAGCTAGTAGGGTAATTGGCTTCTGTCTAAATTGGCCCTAGTATCTGTATGTATGAATGTGAGTTAGGGATCTTAGATTGTAAGCTCCTTGAGGGCAGGGACTGATGTGAATGTACAATATATATGTAAAGCTCTGCGTAAATTGACGGCGCTACATAAGTACCTGAAATAAATAAGTTAATATTTGTATTCCTAACTTAAACATATGGTCTATAAACTGAAAAAATGAGTAGGCGTTACTTAAACCTATGGTCTAGAAACTGGAAAAATTGATTTGGCTTTACTTGTACCTATGGTCTATACACTGGAAAAATTGAGTTGGCTTTACTTTAATACTTAACAACTGCCCTATAGACAAATGACGTCTACAGAGCGGTTGCTTAATTCTGGGAGGACGTCTATTGACGTCCTCCCAGAATCGCGCTTCCTGCGCGCCCCCTGGGGCGCGCACACGGGAACATCCGTGACCGTCGGGTCCGGGGGACCCGACTGATCACGGATCGTGGTGAATGGCCGCTGTGAGCGGACTTTCACCACGTGATCGCGCCGGCTTTTCTCTCCTCTCCACACCGATCGGTGCAGTGTGAGAGGAGAGAGGGGGGAGAGAGGACGTGCTGCAGCGCTGTGGGCGATGTGTAATGCCCACAGCGCTGCTAGGTGACAAAATACACCCCCACCATCTATTTACCAGCCACCCACCACCCACCCAGCCATCATCAGCCACCCACCACCCACCCAGCCATCCACCCCCCACTCATCCTCACCCAATCCATCCTCACCCACCCACCCATCCATCCATCCATCCATCCATGCTCACCCATCCATCCATGCTCACCCATCCATCCATCCATGCTCACCCATCCAGCCCACTCGTACCT
>BLSH010072319.1:175940-186353 GCA_018402905.1 Glandirana rugosa | reverse complement strand
TCTCTGACGACGTACTGAACCCCGAGTCTGACGAACCGACTAAATGTTCCCTGACTCCACTTTCTGTTTACCGGTACCCCAATTCCACGGTTGAGACTCGAAAGTAGTTCCCTGGCCCACCCTTTGTTACACTTCCTTGACCTGCGTAACAGTCGGTGGGTTAGATGATAGCGGACATGAACAAGACCGGAGTGGTAAGCAACTCGCGGTAAGCCCGGATGGTATATTGTAACTTCCAAGACAGCCGATGGACTCCTTCCACAAAGTGAACACGCACATCGACTGTGTCTAACTGGTGTAGGATAGGAACGTTGTCCTCGCTTGATGAAAGCTCAGAGTTGGCACCTTAACCCCATGGCCATTTGTCTTTCACCTCAGTCCCTTGTAAATCAGCCAAGCAGTCTGAGCCCCAAGTCATGCAGCAGTCTCTTGTGCTTTTTGATGACTCTGCTAGTGTGCTTTCCATGGGCCATCCACATAGCCCTGCCCCAGAAGTGGAAGACATTGAGTGCACCGATGCCCAACCACTTCTGTTGCAGGATGAGGACATGGAAACACCACCGCAGCATGTCTCTGATGATGACGAAACACAGGTGCAAACTGCTGCGCCTTTCCTCAGTGTGCAGACTGACAAGGAGGGCAGTGGTGAAGGGTGGGTGGAAGATGATGTGGAGGATGATGAGGTCCTAGACCCCACATGGAATGAAGGTCATGCGAGTGACGTGTGCAGTTTGGAGGAAGAGGTGGTGGTCGCACAGAGGCACCAGCACAGCAAAAGAGGAAGCAGGTTACAAAAGCAGAGTGAGCGTCCCCTAGACAGTATGCCTGCTACTACCCCCCGCACCCAGGGACCTAGCACACCAAAGGCAGCTCAAAGGCGTTCCCCGGCGTGGCAGTTCTTCAGACAATGTGCTGACTACAAGACACAAGTGGTTTGCACACTGTGCAATGAGAGGCTGAAGCGAGGCACAAATGTTCTAAACCTGAGCACAACCTCCATGACCAAGCATCTAAATGCAAATCACTTGCTGCAGTGGAATAAGTACCTCAAAATCCAAGAAAGGTCTCAGCCTCCTCCTGCTTCCTCTTCTGCTGCTACCTCGGCCTCTTCCTCCACCTCTACAGTGCCAGTGTCACCTGCCACCCAGCAAACAGACGAAATGACAGCAACGCCACCATGTCTGCCACCGTCCCCAAGCATTTCCACATGGTCCCATGGAAGCTTACAGCTCTCCATCTCCCAAACACTGGAGAGAAAGAGGAAGTACCCCCTACCTGACTCTGAATGCCAGCATTTCAAAATTCCTGGCCTTTGAAATGCTGTCATTCCGTCTGGTGGACACAGACAGTTTTAAAAACCTGATGGTGGTGGCTTTCCCACAGTACGTGGTTCCCAGCCGCCACTACTTTTCCAGGCGAGCCATCCCTTCCCTGCACAAACAAGTCGGGGACGAGATCAAGTGTGCACTGCGCAACGCCATCTGTGGCAAGGTCCACATAACCACTGATACGTGAACCAGTAAGCACGGGCAGGGACGCTATATCTCGCTAACTGCACACTGGGCAAATGTAGTGGCGGGTGGGTCTGAGGCGGCTAGCAATTTGGCACATTTCCTTCCGCCACTGAGGATTGCAGGGCATTTTTCTTTGCCTCCTATTGCCTCCTCCTCCTACTGCACTTCCTCCTCCTCCTCCTCTACCACCTTCTCATCCACTCAGTGTAACACCTTCACCACCAACTTCAGCACATCCAGGGGGAAACGACAGCAGGCTGTTTTAAAACTGATATGTTTGGGGGATAAACCCCACACTGCACAGCAGCTGTGGACGGGCATTGAACAACAGACCGATGAGTGGTTGTTGCCACTGAGCCTCAAGCCCAGCCTGGTGGTGTGCGATAATGGGCGAAATCTCGTAGCAGCTCTGGGCCTAGCCGGTTTGACGCACATGCCTTGCCTGGCGCATGTGCTGAATTTGGTGGTGCAGAAATTTATAAAAAACTACCCGGATATGTCAGAGCTGCTGCAGAAAGTGCGGGTCGTCTGTGCGTGCTTTCTGCATTCTCACCCTGCTGCTGCTCGCCTGTCTGCACTGCAGCAGAACTTCGGCCTTCCCGCTCACTGTCTCCTATGCGACGTGCCCACAAGGTGGAATTCCACCTTGCACATGCTGGAAAGACTGTGCGAGCAGCAGCAGGCAATAGTGGAGTTTCAGCTGCAGCACGCACGGGTCAGTCGCTCTGCGGAACAGCACCACTTCACGACCAACGAGTGGGTCTCCATGCGAGACCTGTGTACCATACTGCAGTGTTTAGAGTATTCCACCAACATGGCCAGTGCCGATGATGCTGTTCTCAGCGTTACTATCCCACTTCTATGTCTCCTTGAAAAAACACTTCGGGCGATGATGGAAGAGGATGTAGCACAGGAGGAAGAGGAGGAGGAAGAGGGGTCATTTCCACGGTTATCAGGCCAGTCATTCACAAGTGGCTCGGAGGGTGGGTTCCTGCAGCAGCATAGGCCATGTAAAAAATGTTCAAGCCAGGGCACAGTTCCGGAGGATGAGGAGGACGAGGAAGATGATGATGATGATGAGGAGGAACTGTGTTTACAGTAGGGTGGCACCCAACGCAGCTCGTGGGCATCACTGGAGCGTGGCTGGGGGAATACGGAGGACACAGATGATACACCTCCCACAGAGGACAGCTTGTCTTTGCCTCTTGGCAGCCTGGCACACATGAGCGACTACATGCTGCAGTGCCTGCTCAACGACAGCCGAGTTGCCCACATTTTAACTTGTGCCGTTTACTGGGTGGCCACCCTGCTGGATCCCCGTTACAAGGACAACGTGCCGTCCTTAATTCCCTTACTGGACCGTGATCGGAAGATGCGCAACTACAAGCGCACTCTGGTAGACGCGCTGCTGAGGGCATTCCCAAATGACACAGGGGGCTCTGTGGAAGCACAAGGAGAAGGCGGAGGAGGAAGAGGTCGACAACGCAGCTGTGGCACCACCAGCACCTCAGAAGGCAGGGTTAGCATGGCCGAAATGTGGAAAAGCTTTGTCAGCAGCCAGTCACAACAAACAGCTCCACCAGCTGATAGGCAACGTCTTAGCAGGAGGCAGCATTTCAGCAACATGGTGGAACAGTATGTGTGCACACACCTACACGTACTGACTGATGGGTCTGCCCCATTCAACTTCTGGGTCTCCAAACTGGCCACATGGCCTAAGCTTGCCCTTTATGCCTTGGAGGTGCTGGCCTGCCCTGCAGCCAGTGTATTGTCTGAATGTGTGTTTAGCACGGCAGGGGGCGTTATCACAGACAAGCGCAACGTGGACAAGCTAACGTTTATTAAAATGAACCAGGCATGGATCCCACAAGACTTGTCTGTACCTTGTGCAGAATAGACATTTAGACCAGCCTCACACAGCCATTGGTATACTTGTTTTTTTTTAATATGTCTCAATATTTTGGGGGCTACCCCAATTAGAAAAAACAAACAAACAAATAACAGTGTTGGCTACCTCCTCCTCCTCCTCCTCCTCCTCCTCCTCCACCACCGCCACTTCTACCCACACTGCCACGGTCACGGCCTAGTCAACCTCTAGGCTCCTACTCCACATCCACCTCCTCCTATTTTTATTTATTTTTTGTTATTTTAAGTTATTTCCCTATCCACATTTGTTTGTAGGGCACTTGTCCTACTCCTTACCCCCATTTTGCTTCCTTTTGCAGCCCTCTAGCCCTTTCTAGGACTTTTTTACAGCCATTTTAGTGCCCAAAAGTTCGGGTCACCATTGACTTCAATGGGGTTCGGGGTCTGGGGTAAAGTTTGTGTCAAGTTTGGTACTGAACCCAAACCAGACGAACCCGAACATCCAGGTGTCCGCTCAACTCTAGTCAGGACAAATCTGATCATTGGAGGAGAACAGATTGAGTTCCCAGCACAGATAGAAAACAGACCACAGTGTGTTCTGCTTAGTGTGGTTAGTTACTATGAAAGCAGAGGGACTGGCAGGAAGACCAGGGATTTCACACAAAAGAAAGAAATACAAAGAAAGCAGGAGGAGGGTTGGGGTTTTACCCATTCCTTTTTCCAAAAATGTTCCAAAAATGTTTTTCCCTTATGCTTTTAAAGAGTATCTAAGCCAAAAACCCAAACATGCAATATATAATATGTTATATTATCATAACATTATTATATTGTTATAATAGTATATGTTATATTATTAGGGACCACGCTGGCTCGCTCAGTCTCGGTCCATTGATCGGCGGGCTGACCTTGGGAGTTCAGTGGGCTTTGGGGCGCTTTCATCCACCTACCATCTAGGGACTTCCCCATTTTCACGGGGGAGTCGCCTCAGTAATTCTGCAGGCGTATCAGCATTGAGGGGTTGGCACGGACCCGAGGCAGGTTTGGAACATGGCCTAATAACGTAAATCCTTTTGAATGTAAAATGTGGGAAAATGTACTGTGTGTGCCGCATAAGAACTATGTCCATGGACGACTTGTATATTAGTGGGAAGCCATTAATGTTCTTCATTATATTTTGCAGCATGTACTTTGCGTTATTTATTGAATGCCCCTGAAGAAGGGAATTATTTATCCTAAAACATGTCGGGCTATTGACAAGAAGTACCTACAAACGGCAAGACTATCTATGCCTCGAACAACCCTGTTCTTTTATGTCACGTTCGGCTATAATGTTTGTATGGTTGTTTTATTTTATTCCTTTGTATTTCCAATAAATTGTAATACTTTTTTACATGTCAAATAATGTCTACTGTGTCTTGAAAGTCCCAATTAAATAGGGGGTACCCTCACTTGGTTCCACTTATGTTATATTATTATAGCATTGTTATATAATACTAGTTTTAAGCTTTTCTTCCTTTATTTTTATCTAGTGATCCCACCAGTAACACATTTCCTGTCCTAAACTGACAACCCTCACTCACTGCACTGTATAGCAGAGCAGTGTCTAGATCTAGACCTGGTATGGATTTTGGGGGCACCCGACGCATTTTTTTTGTTGTTTTTGGAGTGGCATCACCCTTAAAATCCATACCAGACCCACCTGGCATGGATCAGTGGGGGACCCCACGCTGTTTTTGTTTCAATGTCGGCTCTTTTGTTTACATTCTGCTGTCAGCTGGGAATCCAGCTGACAGCAGGGATGAGTCATCTTTGTTAGGAAGTAGGGATGGGCCCGATGTTGGAGTCAAACGTAAGTTAGGCTCGTACATTGAGCGTTCACTCGTTCGCCCAAATCTGAACTGCAAGATCGCAGTGCATTGATGGCTGCTGATTGGCCAAAACATGCACATGACCTGCATGCTTTGACCAATCACAGTGCGCTCTGCTGCAAGAGCCATGATTGGCCAAAGGCAGAGTGCCTTTGGCCAATCATGGCTCAGGGGGCTAAGTCCACGGCCCACACTATATAAAGCTGCTTACACAGTGATCGTATGTAGTATGTGAACGTGGAGAAATAGAGAGAGATTACGCATGCAGTTTAGTTAGTGGATAGAGCGTGTAGTCAGTGTAGTATATATACAAAGTGTAGAATATATATTAGTGTAGTATATATTACAGTGCAGGCAGTGTAGAATATATATTAGTGTAGTATATATTACAGTGCAGGCAGGGTAGAATATATATTAGTGTAGTATATGATATAGTGCAGGCAGTGTATTAACATATATATATATATATATATATATCCTCTGCATTCAGTTTAGACTATACAATATATACAGTGCATCCAGCGGTGTACAGTATATAATCCACTTCAGGCGGTATATTATTATATATATACAGCCTAGTATATATGTATATACTCTGACTATATTTACAGTATATAATCCACTTCAGGCTGTGTATTAATATATATATATATATATATATATAAGTAGCGAGTGTACAGCTTGTAAGACAGTGTAAATTTGCTGTCCCCTCAAAATAACTCAGCACGCAGTCATTGATGTCTAAACCGCTGGCAACAAAAGTGAGTACACCCCTAAATGAAAATGTCCAAATTGGGCCCAAATTGTTCATATTTTGTGTGGCCACCATTATTTTCCAGCTCTGCTTTAACCTTAATGGCTTAATGGCTTAACCCTCTTGGGCTTGGAGTTCACCAGAGCTTCACAGGTTGCCACTGGAGTCCTCTTCCACTCCTCTGTGACGACATCACAGAGCTGGTGGATGTTAAAGATATTGCGCTCCTCCACCATCCGTTTGAGGATACCCCACAGATGCTCAATAGGGTTTAGGTCTGGGGACATGCTTGGCCAGTCCATCAGCTTTACCCTTAGCTTCCTTAGCAAGGCAGTGGTCGTCTTGGAGGTGTGTTTGGGGTCATTATCATGTTGCAATACTGCCCTGTGACACAATCTCCGAAGGGAGGGTGTGCTGTTACACTTATTATGTAAGTGTAATGCTATGCATAGTTGTAGTAATATTTATATAATTGGTCATTATACTGCCATCTTGTGGTTGTTTTGTATATTGCATTATCCTATTCTGTTTTCTAAGTGTGTTCCCTCCCTTCTTCTGAGGTAATTTCCTCTTCCTGGTTCACTCTGTGTTGTACTTCCTTTTCCTGTTCCTGATTGACTCTGTCTCATGAGGGGAAGAAGATGGCCACACATGTCTAGGCCGCACACAATCTACTTGCTGCATCCTAGGACACATTACCATGTTTTGACCTGCAGATACCATCTTTCAACCATCTGCCACATTTGTTGTCTGCCGTACCTGCTATTTGCAATAAATCTATGCTTATGGAAGAAATGGTGTCTGGTGAGTTCATGCTATCTGATAAAACTGTCCGCAGTGATTATATCTGCTTATACAGGCCAGTCATAGAGGTCTCAGCAAGGGATAAATCACTATTACAACATTTGGAGTCAGAATAGTCAAAACATGCTAGAATTCCTACAGCCTGCTGTTTAGATATGAAGTTGAAACATGTGGTAGAATTCCTACAGCCTGCTGTGTAGATGTGAAGTCAAAACATGTTAGAATTCCTACAGCCTGCTGTGTAGATGTGATGTCAAAACATGTGGTAGAATTCTTACAGCCTGCTGTGTAGATGTTTATGCTTAATCTGCATCAATCTCAGTGCCATCTGCCATCTTGTAAAAGCACATGGTAGCACAAGCTTACTGCACTTCATCAGAGAATGTTGAAAACTGTTTCTATGTATTGAGCCGTGTTATCCCACCTGTCTAAGCTTCTGTTCGTCTTCTTAAAGAGACAGTAACCATTTTTAGCAAAACTTGAAAAAATATCTAGCTAAGCTTCCGAACATTCTTTTAATCTGTCAGAAATGTGGGACAACACTACATACGGCATGTCAGTCTTGCCACACTGCAATCAATAAGCTGAATTAAGAAATTCTACAGATCACCTATATGCAGCGTATGAGCGCTACCAGCGGCTGTCTTCAAAATACACAGCTTTCTTAAAGGACTCTAATATAGAGGGTTCTTTAGCATAACTGTCTAAGACTGATGAACTAACCCAACAAAGATATCTCTTAGTGCAAGATGCCAAGGATAAGGTGGAACTCTGCTTCGCTAAACTGCAGGAGACCAGATCTCATAAATCCACATCTACAAAGCTCACAGCACGTTCTTCTAAATCTTCTCGCTCAACATTATGTAACAAGCTAATAGAGGCCCATGCAAGTCTAGAAGCAAATAAAGTGCAAAGCTTATTTGCCAGAAAAGAAGCTGAAATGGAAGCTCAGAGCAAAGCTCACCCAGCTAAAATGGATGTTCAACACAAAACTCTTCTAGCAGAGATGGTAGTTCACCAAGTAGAGATAGAAGCCCAGACCAAAGCTCGCCAAGCGGAGATAGAAGCTCAGAGCAAAGCTTGTGAAGCAAATGTGGAATCCCAAATAAAGATTCTACAAATGGAAAGGGAGGAAGCAGCTGCTCTAGCAAGGCTAAAGGTCCATGAACAAGCAATGGGAGATAGTACTAAATTGGACTGTTCTAGTACAGCAGAAGTGGAAGATCCAATTGAACGCACCAGTGAATATGTGCTAATGCATAGTGTTTGCAATGATGCAGAATCATCACCTGTACCACCTACTAACATTACTGTTCGGACTCTTAACACAGAGACCTCTAACACGCACAAGCCTGAGCCTCTTCAAGTCCACAAAACAAGTGTATTCACACAGCAAACAACATTGCCTCCTGCCGACAAGGTGACTGCCAGTTAAAAGCCACAGTTCAAGCAATAGCCAACAGAAGCCTTAGAGACTAAGCTAGATGCTCTTGCAACATCATTTTATCCTGGTAAACCTCACCCTTACTCACCAGAGAACTTTTACACCCAAGGGGTCCCACAAGTTACTCTGGCACAAAAGAGTGAGAAATCAGACCTGTCTGACTTCGCCAGATATATGATTCCCCGCAAGCTCATTAATATTAGCCTCTCAAGGTTCGATGACTGTCCAGAGAACTACAGAGCTTGGAGATCAACCTTCAAAGCTTTTATCGCTGATCTCAACCTTACTGCCAAGGAGGAACTTGATTTGCTCATAAAGTGGCTGGGGCCAGAATCTGCAGATCGTGTTAAAAGTCTGAGAGCAGTACATGTTGACTACCCAGATGCAGGTCTTGCTGCTGCATGGGCAAGACTTGAACAAACCTATGGTTGCGCTGAAGCCATAGAAAATGCTCTATTCAAAAGACTGCAAAACTTTCCAAAAATAGGAAACAAAGATCACTGCAAACTTCAAGAACTAAGTGACCTCCTCATGGAGCTAGAGTTGGCAAAGGCAGACCCTCGTCTACCTGGGCTGAGCTACCTGGACGACGTCCATGGTGTGAATCCAGTGGTATCTAAATTGCCATACCACCTACAAAAGAAATGGGCACAACAGGGCTCAAGATATAAAAGAGATTGTAATGTATCTTTCCCTCCATTCTCATACTTTTGCAAGTTCATCAGTGAACAAGCCTGGATGAGAAAAGATCCCGGCTTCAGCTTCAGTGAGTCTAGCTTGCCTGCATCGTCATCATCATCATCAAGGTATGATAACAAAGCAGCTAATTATAAAGACTTATATAGAGCAGCATCTGCTAAAAAGACAGACATTTCACCTCCTGTATCCTCTCCCGCTTACCAGAGTGATTTGGGCGATAGAGATAAAGATCCAAATCGTCAGTGCCCTATTCACAAAAAAACTCACTCTCCAAAGAAATGTTGTGGGCTTAGAGCAAAGACTATCCAAGAACGCAGGGAGAATCTCCAGAAATTCGGAATATGCTATAGGTTGTGCTTCCTATAACCATTTTTCTAAAAACTGTAAAGTTGCCATCAAGTGCACGGAATGCAGTAGCGACAAACACGTTACAGCTATGCATCCTGCTCCACTTCCAGACAATCCACAGCAGCCATCTACATTAAACCCTGCATCAAATCATGACGGGGAGCAACAAAGCCATGCTCCAGCCACTACAAACATACAGGATGTATGCCATAATAGATGAGCAGAGCAACAGATCCCTGGTCAAGACTAAATTCTTTGAGATCTTTGGCATAAAGGGACATGCAACACCATATACTCTCAACACATGTTCTGGTCGTGTAGAAACCTCTGGCAGAAGGGCTGATGGGTTTATGGTCTCTCATATCAAGGCAAAGAAGGGCATACCCTTGCCAACATTAGTTGAGTGTGACCAAATACCAGACAACAGGGAAGAAATTCCTACTCCAGAAGCAGCATATCACCATCCCCACTTAAGGCACCTGGTTACTGATATTCCTCCAATGGACATGGATGCTGAAATACAAGACTTGCTGGGAGTACATAAAGCATGCTAGCAGTGCAATGGATCTGATCTTGATCTAGGCTGGGTAAAAGTGGGCGATGTATGCTTGAATAGACTGCGCAAGCCATCTGAGATAATGTCCTTCAAGACTCATGTGCTAAGAAATGGGCGTGCATCTCACTTTAGACCATGTCCTCATCATTATGAAGTAAAAGAGAAGCCTCTTGACATCATCCAGGTATCTGATGTTAAAGTCCGGACAAGAATTCACAAGTGACTTCACTCAACTTAGACCTATTTCGAACAAGTGCTGATTAACCTTCAGACTGAGAACATCGTGCTTCTCCATTCCCAAGTTGTATCGACAATCTAATCAGAAACATCTCAGGTAACAGATAATAACGCTACTTGAGAGATAGAAGTTGACTGTTCCGACAAGACAACAGTAGAACACATCACGTTTTGTGACATAATGGATTCAACAGGAGTGTCCCCTACCCTCATTGTAGTCTATGGACCTACTACAGTTCTCCGAAGAGAAAATGAAGTATTACTACTCCTGTACCAGATTTCACTCTACGTGCGGGTAAAGAATCGTGTACTCAGAACTTCCT
>BLSH010072319.1:93862-111319 GCA_018402905.1 Glandirana rugosa | reverse complement strand
GTATAGTTTTCCAACTCCCCGCACCGGTTCTACCGCCTGACTCGCCTGCACGACTTGGCTCGAGGCGTCGGAAGCCTGGTAAATAGGCGAATATTTCCCTGAAAGGACCCCAGTGACTGCGGGACTAGGCACGATATACGCATTCCCGTCGAGGCCCGGGGCCGCGTCCGCTTTAGTCCGGCCCTCCAGAGGCGGTGTCGTGCGCCACGTCGTCCGGGGTGCGTGGGCGCGGTCGTACCGCAGCGTCTGCCGGGACCTATTGC
This sequence comes from Glandirana rugosa, assembly GCA_018402905.1. Lineage (NCBI taxonomy): Eukaryota > Metazoa > Chordata > Amphibia > Anura > Ranidae > Glandirana > Glandirana rugosa. Next base: position 111,056 of record BLSH010072319.1, on the reverse strand, counting down.
GACTATCGTCCCTCCTTCTGACGAAACGTCGGGTCAGGAGTCCCACATCCGCCTGGAGGTGGTCGATTTTTTCGGTCAATGCAGTTTGGCACGTGGTAATGGTGGCCTGACAGCCTGTGATAGCCTGCATGAGGGCTGCAAAGCAGTCTTCCTCCCTGCTATCAGCGTTATCCAGGGCCGTCTGCGACGCCATGCTGGCGCGGGTGCGTGGGGCCTGCTGCACCGCGTGCTGTGGCGGAGACCTCCCGGCCTGATTTCGCCTGCGCCGGGGCCCGGAGCTGCCCTTACGCATATAGCACGGATCAGGGCGTCAGTGACCCCAGGAAAGTCCCTTTATAAGCGGATAAATGGTCCGAAGGCTGCGGAGCTCGGTTCAGCACGTCCGCTCAGTCCGCCATCTTGGCCACGCCCCTCAACCTTTTGATATGTTTTGTATCATATTGTATCTATGCTGTAAAACTTTAGCCTGCCCTATATCTTTGTCCAAATTATCATCATGCTAATATTGATGTATTTTGTAGAACCAAGATGATGCTTCAACTTCTATATGTACAGTACAGCCCCTGAGGAAGGGATTATAATGTTTCCCGAAACATGTCGGGCATGCACATACAGTTGCGCTCATAGGTTTACATACCCTGGTAGAATTTATGTTTTCTTGGCCATTTTTCAGAGAATATGAATGATAACACAAACACATTTCTTTCACTCATGCTTAGTGTTTGGCTGAAGCCATTTATTATCAATCAACTGTGTTTACTCTTTTTAAATCATAATGACAACAGAAACTACCTAAATGACCCTGATCAAAAGTTTACATACCCTGGTGATTTTGGCCTAATAACATGCACACAAGTTAACACAAATGGGGTTTAAATGGCTATTAAAGGTAACCATCCTCATCTGTGATCTGTTTGCTTGTAATTAGTGTTTGTGTATAAAAGGTCAGTGAGTTTTTGGACTCCTGAGAGACCCTTGCATTTTTCATCCAGTGCTGCACTGACGTTTCTGAAATCTGAGTTATGGGGAAAGCAAAAGGATTGTCAAAGGATCGGTGGGAAAAGGTAGTTGAACTGTATAAAACAGGAAAGGGATATAAAAAGATATCCAAGGAATTGAGAATGCCAATCAGCAGTGTTCAAACTCTAATCAAGAAGTGGAAAATGAGGGGTTCTGTTGAAACAAAACCACGGTCAGGTAGACCAACTAAGATTTTAGCCACAACTGCCAGGAAAATTGTTTGGGATGCAAAGAAACACCCAAAAATAACTTTGGTTGAAATATCGGACTTTCTGAAAACATGTGGCTGTTTCAAGACTCCCAATAAGGAGGCACTTGGAGAAAGATGGGCTGCATGGTCGAGTCGCTAGAAGAAAGCCATTACTACACAAATGCCACAAAGTATCCTGCTTACAATACACCAAACAGCACAGAGACAAGCCTCAAACCTTCTGGCACAAAGTCATTTGGAGTGATGAGCCCAAAATTTAACTTTTTGGCCACAACCATGAACGTTATATTTGGAGAGGAGTCAACAAGGCCTGTGAAACACGGAGGAGGATCACTGATGTTTTGGGGATGTGTGAGCTACAAAGGCACAGGAAATCTGGTCAAAATTGTTGTCAAGATGAATGCAGTATGGCATCAAAAAATACTGGAGGAACATTTGGATTCATCAGCCAGGAAGCTGTGCATGGGACGTACTTGGACATTCCAACATGACAATGATCCAAAACACAAGGCCAAGTCGACCTATCATTGGCTACAGCAGAATAAAGTGAAGGTTCTGGAGTGGCCATCTCAGTCTCCTGACCTCAATATCATTGAGCCACTCTGGGGAGATCTCAAACCTGCAGTTCATGCAAGACAGCCCAAGAATTTCCAGGAACTGGAGGCGTTTTGCCAAGAGGAATGGGCACCTTTACCATCTGAGAAGATAAAGAGCCTCATCCACAAATACCACAAAATACTTCAAGCTGTCATTGATGTTAAAGGGGCAATACACTGTATTAGGAACTGGGGTATGTAAACTTTTGATCAGGGTCATTTGGGTAGCTTCTGTTGTCATTATGATTTAAAAAGTGTAAACACAGTTGATTGATAATAAATGGCTTCAGCCAAACACTAGCCATGAGTGAATAAAACGTTTTTGTGTTATCATACGTATTCTCTGAAAAATGGCCAAGAAATCATAAATTCTGCCAGTGTATGTAAACTTATAAGCACAACTGTATAAGGAGCAACAAATGTAATATATTTGATTCATACCTACTGTCATGGTTGTATATGTTTTATGCATTCCTATGTCTTTTAACAATCCAATTTTGTACTAATAAACTTTATATAATTTTATCAATTTGGTTTACATTGTGCCATTTTCTGTACCAGGGGATGTATTCCAGTCTCTTCTTCCTGATAGGTGGGTGAGATAACAGGACACTATGAGGTCACACGGTGTGCATGTATTCCATAGTCTGTTCAGCTTGAGGCAAGATGCAGGCTGTACTTGAGCAGGGGGCTTGTTCAAGGGGCAGGCTGTGATTGGAGGGATGTGTGCCAGAGGCAGGCTGTGATTGGTTGGGGGGTGTCATGGCTGAACAAATTACCAAATACAGGCATGCTGTGTGACTTCCCAGTATCCTGTTCCTCTTAATGGCCAGCCAAAAAATGTAATCTGACCACAACAAGCACAGATCAGCTTGTATCGAAAGTTTGTATCTAAAGCCCTCACTTTTTTTCACAATTTACATGCCTGCCTATAGACAAATGATGGCAGGGTGGTGGTTCAGTTATCCTGACCAGACGTCATATGACGTCTTTCAGGATAACCCGTGACGGGCACGCGCATCACGGTGTAGTGTGTCAGTCTGACTCACCGCATTACCGATCTCAGTAAAGAACTTCCATCGCAAGCTCTTTACCACGTGATCAGCCATGATCATTTACAGCTGGTCACAGTGTAAACAGGAAGAGTCGTGTATCGGCTTTTCCTCTACTTGCTTCTGCAGACGCGAATAGAGGAGAGCCGATTGGTGACTCTCCTGACAGGAGGGTCTAATTATCAGCACAGCCCCCCAAGGATTGCCACCCAGGACCACCAGGGATCCCGCCCAGGACCACCAGGGAGCCCAACAGGGAGAGCCCACACAGGACCACCAGGGAGCCCACCCTGACCCCCAGGGAGCCCATCCTAGACCACCAGGTAAGGGGCAAATTGCCCAACATGGATGGCAGTCAGTGTCCATTTCAGATGCCACCCAGGACCACCAGGGTATGCCCACCTTACATTGCAAGCTGACATTGCCACCTATCAGTGCCACCTATCAGTGCCCACCAGTGCCACCTATCAATGCCACCTATCAGTGCCACCTATAAGTGCCCATCAGTGCCACTTATGAGTGCCCATCAGTGCCACCTATCAGTGCCCATCAGTGCTGCTTATCAGTGCCCCCTATCAGTTTTGCATATATGTGACTTATCATCAGTGCCCATCAGTGCCACCTCATCAGTGCCGCCTCATCAGTGCCCATCAGTGTAGCCTCATCACTGCCCGTCAGTGTAGCCTTATCAGTGCCTGTCAGTGATGGAGAAAAATGTACTTATTTACAAAGTTTTGTGACAGAAACAGAGAAAAAATTTTTTTTTCAAAATTTTCGGTATTTTTTTATTTGTAGTGCAAAAAATAAACACCACAGAGGTGATCAAATACCACCAAAAGAAAGCTCTATTTGTGGGAACAAAATGATAAAAATTTTGTTTGGGTACAGCATCGCATGACCGCGCAATTGTAATTTGAAATGCGACAGTGCTGAAAGCTGAAAATTGGTCTGGGTGGGAAGGGGGGGTAAGTGCCTGGTATTGAAGTAGTTAAAGCAGAACTATACTCAACTCTGGTCCAGCAATGCAATGTCAGTGGCTTTTTCTGGGTTCAAGATCTTCAGCCATCTGGTTAGGGCAGGCTGACATAACGTAATGCATGCACACAGGAGTTAAATCATCCTGGCACCTGGCATATGCCAGAATTACACATCTAGCTGCACATGCGTCATGGAAGGTAAGAATCCTTTATTGCAGAAAAAAGTTAGTATTTCTCATCTGCAATTTAAAAAAAAAGCTTCCTGCCCGCAATTTTTCCCCTTACAATTAAAATAGAAAGTAATGGAATAAAAAAAAATTGACAGAAAGAAAATTATTCTCGGAGAGTAGTTCCCTATCTTATATGATATTTTAAGAAGTGGAGTAAAGCAAAAATATCAATATGATTGTCAGAGAGAGCCTTCTAAACTGTACCCACAATTTTATAAAAATACCGAGGTGTGTCATTGTACCTGTTATGAAGAGCAGAGCTGGATATAGAATCAAAATCCTCATATTTACCAAGAAATATAAAATGCTGACCTGAAACAGGAAAGATATTGCTTTAAAACATGCTGGTAAAGTGAGTCATCTGTCAACTTAATCATATGCTAATTTGCACAGGCTTTATTAGGCTTCACCCAATTTTACCAGAACTCCTATTTACACTACACTCCATATTAAAGTCTTGCCAGTCCAAGTACAAGTTTAATTTTAAATAAGTAAATAGAAAGACATTTAAAGCTCTGGGCTACAGAGCCTTTAATAAATGATCTTCTATATCCCTATTAAAAAATACTGCATAAATTAACAAATATGGCATAGATGTCAGGAAAAAAAACTTTAGCAAAAAGAAAAGAATATTTCTTAAGACTGAACAAAAACAAATCACCATTCAAGATGAATCCGTGTTAATCATGTATAAATTAAAACAACTTATAGCCTACCTAGACTAGTATAAAGTATTAGAAATACAACGCCCACCCCCCACTCAACCCATAATATTATAAATATTGGATTTTTGTACACAGCACAGTAATTCATATCAATAATGTTCCAATATCCTATATGGACCCTGGATATAGCACAGGTATATTTTTAATTAAAACTCATAAAATCCCATCATATAAACATTGCCTTTAGCATGATGTATTCACATGGTTGAGTTAATATTAAGAAGGTTAATTTAACTGTGAAAATACACAAACACTCACTGCTAATATTTACTCACCAATCAGTAGCAATTCAGATGTTTTTCTGAAAAAGATATGTTACTTACCTGAAATATAAATACACTCCTACCACCCACTGCTGGGCATTTATCCAAGCAGAATCAAGGGGCATGTTTCTTAGAGTTCTAAAGTTTTGATTAGCATTGTCCAGACTGTCAAGTTACACGGACAGCTGACACAAAGACATTTTAAAGATAAATTAATGAAAGATAGCGCCTCCCCTCAAAATGCATAATACATATATGTGAAACAACAGTGGAAAAATAAATAATGATCAAATAATCTGTGTGCAATCAATCCAAAAATCACAAAAATATGGTGATGTATGATGACATATAAATCAATCCACAGTCCAAAAGTGCTAGTACTGTATAGTGACATATAAAACAGCCAGTAATCTTCAAAAAAGTGACTCGTGCTTGAAAGTGCTCAATAAAGGTGCTCAGATTTCATTCCAGGTGCAACGTGGAAACACAGTGCCAGACCCCTTTTGTGTCTCCACTCACCGAAAAGTGTTGACCTACTGCTTTTCAGTCAGAGGTCACACAAGCTTAAATCAGTGGGGAGAGACTGGAATGGAATAACAGGAAGCCCGGACCTCTGGAATAAACTCTCAATCTTCATACAAAGAGGTGTCTTCTGGATGGCTCAAATAAACAGAGAACAACCTCATGTGTAGACTGTAAACTAATATCACTTTATTGCCCCATAAAAGGTACTTACAAGATAGCAGATAAAAAAGGCGCCTGGTACACAATGTAGTGTCAGCAACGGCGTGCGTTCCACACTCTCCTGCCACTGGAAGCAGAAGTGACGTGGACTGCTGCGGCAACCGGAAATGATGTCAACGCGTTTCGCCCTCGTCATAGGGCGTCATCACGGACGAAGATACTAGTCACAGCAGCTCATTTTTAACAGCAGACCCGCCCAATCGGATGGCAAGAAGCCAGTCAAGGCACTTAAAAAAAGACCAATTATAAACACCGACAAGCCGTCTGACAAGCCACAACATAAGCCCTCCGGTGGTGAAGAGCGGAAATATGCACGCCATATAGACATAATCCAGGCATGACTTGCAAATAAAATATACCGGTAGGTAAAATGTGTACAATAAAATAACCCTACAAGGGGTGCCTATGGAAATGGATACTTAATTAGTGAACTCAGTCACACAACAGACCAAAATTAAATTGACAAATTAAATAAATATATAATTTTTAACAATATAAAAATATAAATAATGAATACAGGTGATAAAATTGAAACATATGTCAACTGAATGCATATAGATATAAATATATTCATATATGCATATTGAAATATATATTACTAAATTAGAAAATAGAAAATATAAAAATATATAAAATAATATAAAAATATAATAAAAATTAAATAAATAATAATAAAAAATAAAAATATATATATATAAAATATGAAGATGCATGTAGGGTGGATGCTCAAAACAGACACCCTTCAAAAGAAAATAAAATAAATGGGTCAGGGAACCGTGGACAAGTGGGCCCCTAAAAATCTTCATGTGTCAGGGAACAAACAAACCACTGCACCCTGACCCACCGTCACCAGTCAGAGAGAAAACAATTGATGTCTAGTTCTATATTGAGGTCCGCTGGGTCTCATTCTGTGAAGCAGCCTTAGTGAGATTCATACCCCTCCAATGACCCTCTATGCGGTCAATACTACAAAAGGTGAGCTGGCTGGGATCTCTATTGTGCACAAGCCTAAAATGGTTAGAGAGGCTATGATGTTTAAAGCCTTTCTTAATGTTATTCACATGTTCTCTCAACCGAATTCTAAGCTTGCGTGTGGTACGACCGATGTATTGAAGACCACAAGTGCGGGTCAGTAGGTAGGTGATGTAGGAGCTCTCACATGTGATGAACCTATTGATGGCAAATGACGTCCCCATAGAGGTAGATGTAAACGCCAGTGTTTTCTGTTTCCTAAATGCTGAAGACCTGCACATTACACATCCCCCGCAGCTATAGAATCCTACCTGATCCAAGAATGTACAAGTCTTGGTAGGTGGGTCCACAACATTGGGAGCTAACTTAAGATGCAAGGGAGGAGGTTTCTTTTAAATGAACGTGGGCCTTTCAGGTAAGATGCCAATAAGGTCCCTATCCCTACGCAACAAAGGCCAGTATTTTTCAATAATTTTTTCAAACTGCCTATATTCTTTAAAAAAAACCTGTCATGAATGATATCCCATAATCCTTCTCTTCTTTATCCACTTTTTTAAGCAATGTGTCCCTATCTAAATTCCTGACCGAATTTTTTGTGGCTTCAAGGGTAGATCTCTTGTACCCCTTTTCTACAAACCTTTCTAAGATAATGTCGGCCTGTTGATCATAATCAGTTATAGAGTCACAATTACGTCGGATTCTGAGCCCATTCCGATCAACTTCCTTGAAAAAAGTGTGGGTAAGGAGCCTATCACCGTGTTTGTAAATGGTTAGATCGAGATAATTGATGACACTGTCATGAATTTGCTCAGAGAAGGAAATACCTAAAGAGTTGTTACCCATGTAGTCCAAAAACTGGATGAGAGACTCACGGGAATCCGCCCATACTATCAAAATGTCATCAATATATCTCCTGAACAGTCTGAGGTGTGGATGGGGATTCTCAAATATGGCCTTCTCTTCCCACCAGCTCATAAAGATATTGGCCACCGAAGGAGCATATTTGGTCCCCATAGCGACCCCTTTTATCTGTTTGAAATATTTTTTATCAAACCAATAAAAAATTGTGGCTCATGGCCAATTCTAGTAGTTCTAGTAGAAAGGATTTTTGCTCCTCAGCCAGGTCAGTATCATCCAGTGCCCATCTAACTGCCATAACGGCATGGTCTTGTTTAATGTTGGTATACAAAGAATTGACATGAACACTGACTAGGACACTGTCTTCCTCAACCTGTAAGGTCTGGAGAAGTGAAATTAAATCCTTACTGTCTTTGAGATAGGCAGGATATTTTTTGGTTAAAGGCTGAAGAAAGCAGTCTAAATACTCTCCCACACGAGCAAACAAGGAATCCACTCCACTAATGATAGGTCTATCCGACGGTTTAAGTGGATCCTTGTGAACTTTTGGGAGCTGGTAAATTATAGGCACTCTAGGTGCATCCGGAATTAAGTATCTAGCCTCTCTTTTGTTAAGTATACCTTTTTTAGAGGCTGCTTTTACCAACCTTTTTAGTTTGACCTTAAATTTATTGGTAGGGTTACTTTTTAATTCTTCATAGGTATCTTTATCACTGACAATTTTCTGAAGTTCAAGTAGGTAACTAAGCCACCTCCCTTGTCAGCGGCTCTGATGACAATGTCTTTCTTTTCCTCCAACTCTTTAATACCCTTTTCTATATCCCTCTTGTGTCTGGCAGGTCGAGTTCTTAGATCAGCTAAATCCTGTTCCACTGCCTGCATGAAAACTCTCTACAAAATGATTACCAGCCACCTTAGGGTTAAAGACTGAACGATTCCTAAGGGAGGTGTGTTGATACACCGTGGTGGCAGTATTATTAGGAGCCTGACTCTTAAGAAAATGTTTCTTAATATTGACCTTCCTTTTAAATTTGTGTAAATCAATAAATAACTCAAACTTATTCAAATGTCTGTCTGGTGCGAATTTGAAACCCAATGCTAGAAGTCCAAGTTCATCCTCTGAAAAGTGAACATTACTTAAATTAAAGATACCATTGGTTAAGTGGTCCTTTTTCTTTTTCCTTTGGCCTCCCCTACAGCCCCTTGTTCTTCTTCTCTAGATTGTTCTGGGGGTATTGCTCTGGGATACCAAGGTATCCATTCCTCCACCTCTGGAGTGTACGAGTAATGGTTCCCCCGGCCTCTCCCCTGGGGGACTCCCCTCCCCCTCCTTGGGGGGCCTCCGTTGCCCCTTTTTTGAAAATCCCCCCGTGGGTGACCCGAGAAGCCTCTCCTCCCCCCATTGGTGGAATAAGGATGGGGGTGCCTCGGATATCTAGATGAACTGTAGGAGTAACCATAATCACTCTCATATTCCTCAGAAGGACCATTTCATGGATAATAAGGGGAATGGTAAGCCCCACGTCCCAAAGGAGCGAACCTATTGGCCGTAGGTACAGAATATTGGGGAGTCCTAGGGGCATTCCCTTGTCCCACATGTGATACTGTGGGGCTATTTCCACCCAAGGAGGGGGAGGGGAGTCCCCCAGGGGAGAGGCCGGGGGAACCATTACTCGTACACTCCAGAGGTGGAGGAATGGAGACCTTGGTATCCCAGAGCAATACCCCCAGAACAATCTAGAGAAGAAGAACAAGGGGATGTAGGGGAGGCCAAAGGAAAAAGAAAAAGGACCACTTAACCAATGGTATCTTTAATTTAAGTAATGTTCACTTTTCAGAGGATGAACTTGGACTTCTAGCATTGGGTCTCAAATTCGCACCAGACAGACATTTGAATAAGTTTGAGTTATTTATTGATTTACACAAATTTATAAGGAAGGTCAATATTAAGAAACATTTTCTTAAGAGTCAGGCTCCTAATAATACTGCCACCACGGTGTATCAACACACCTCCCTTAGGAATCATTCAGTCTTTAACCCTAAGGTGGCTGGTAATCATTTTGTAGAGAGTTTTCATGCAGGCAGTGGAACAGGATCTAGCTGATCTAAGAACTCGACCTGCCAGACACAAGAGGGATATAGAAAAGGGTATTAAAGAGTTGGAGGAAAAGAAAGACATTGTCATCAGAGCCGCTGACAAGGGAGGTGGCTTAGTCATCTTGAATAAGGTGGATTACCTACTTGAACTTCAGAAAAATGTCAGTGATAAAGATACCTATGAAGAATTAAAAAGTAGCCCTACCAATAAATTTAAGGCCAAACTAAAAAGGTTGGTAAAAGCAGCCTCTAAAAAAGGTATACTTAACAAAAGAGAGGCTAGATACTTAATTCCGGATGCACCTAGAGTGCCTGTAATTTACCAGCTCCCAAAAGTTCACAAGGATCCACTTAAACCGTCGGGTAGACTTATCATTAGCGGAGTGGATTCCTTGTTTGCTCGTGTGGGAGAGTATTTAGACTCTCCAAAAAATACTTAGATACATATAAATAAAGTGTTGCGCTTGAAATCAATTAGTGTTGGATAATAAAGTCCACATGAAGTCCACATAAATTGTGATACATAAATAATATTCAGTGTGTCAAAACACCACTTCCACAGCAGACAGGTGTATCCACCACCAGTTAGGTTTAAATACTCTTACCAACGGTAAGTAGGCAAAACGCATAAAAACTTTAATCCAGGCACGTCTCAATGGGTATGGAGATGTACAAACAATGGATCCACTTTGTTATCGATAAGAAAACCACAGGGAACAGAATTTTTCATCCACCCTTCACCTCAAAAGAATCCATCGAGGGTTCATCCATAAAATAGAAAATCGCACATAGTGTGATACCAGATAAAAACGTAAATTTATTTTAAAAAATCGGATACACTCACATGTTCAATCCAGTAATCATCGCATGGAATTCCAAAGATATGTCTCGGATCGCCATGTTCGGACATCATGTGATCCGAACGGTCGCCAATCAGAGCCACGCGTTCCCTCGACACGTGATCGTACGTAAGATGTATGTGATCAAAGACATCACATGGGCCTCTATGAGGAAGTTTACACAAAGTTGCCAGGATGTGACGGAGATGTGTGTATACAGATGGTTTGGCGCCACATGATGTGTTTTAAGTTCCATGACTTTCTACTGGCCGATCGTTGGGCCCATGTGATGTCTTTGATCACGTACGTCTTACGTACGATCAAGTGTCGAGGGAACGCTCGGCTCTGATTGGCGACCGTTCGGATCACATGATGTCCGTACATGGCGATCCGAGACACATCTCTGAGCGTGGTATGGATGACCCTAATTGAGCTCATTGAAACAGGTGTGTAACAATATGTATAGTTTAAATAGCCCAATGGTTGCATGGACGCTTATGCCCCAGCTGAAGTCTCATAAGACGAAACGCATTGGATTTTGTGAGCCCCATGCTCTTCTATTGCGCTGACATATCTTTGGAATTCAATGCGATGATTATTGGATTGAACATGTGAGTGTATCCAATTTTTAAAATAAATTTACGTTTTTATCTGGTATCACAATATGTGCGATTTTCTATTTTATGGATGAACCCTCGATGGATTCTTTTGAGGTGAAGGGTGGATGAAAATTTCTGTTCCCTGTGGTTTTCTTATCGATAACAAAATGGATCCATTGTACATCTCCATACCCATTGAGACGTGCCTGGATTAACGTTTTTTAATGCGTTTTGCCTACTTACGGTTGGTAAGAGTATTTAAACCTAACTGGTGGTGAATACACCTGCCTGCGGTGGAAGTGGTGTTTTGACACACTAAATATTATTTATGTATCACAATTTATGTGGACTTTATGTGGACTTTATTATCCAACACTAACTGATTTGTGTGTGAAACCCTCCCTTCTTTTAACCAAAAAACATCCTGCCTATCTCAAAGACAGTAAGGATTTAATTTCACTTCTCCAGACCTTACAGGTTGAGGAAGACTGTGTCCTAGCCAGTGTTGATGTCAATTCTTTGTATTCCAACATTAAACAAGACCATGCTGTTATGGCAGTTAGATGGGCACTGGATGATACTGACCTGGCTGAGGAGCAAAAATCCTTTCTACTAGAACTACTAGAATTGGCCATGAGCCACAATTTTTTTTGGTTTGATAAAAAATATTTCAAACAGATAAAAGGGGTCGCTATGGGGGCCAAATATGCGCCTTCGGTGGCCAATATCTTTATGAGCTGGTGGGAAGAGAAGGCCATATTTGAGAATCCCCATCCACACCTCCTGTTTAGGAGATATATTGATGACATTTTGATAGTATGGGCGGGTTCCCGTGAGTCTCTCGTCAAGTTTTTGGACTACATGGGTAACAACCCTTTAGGTATTTCCTTCTCTGAGCAAATTCATGACAGTGTCATCAATTATCTCGATCTAACCATTTACAAACACGGTGATAGACTCCTTACCCGTACTTTTTTCAAGGAAGTTGATCGGAATAGGTATATACCCCTGGGAAGTTGCCATCACCTTAGATGGTTAGATGGCATTCCCAGGGGACAAATGCTCAGAATCCGATGTAATTGTGACTCTATAACTGATTATGATCAACAGGCCGACATTATCTTAGAAAGGTTTGTAGAAAAGAGGTACAAGAGATCTACCCTTGAAGCCACAAAAAAATCCGTCAGGAATTTAGATAGGGACATATTGCTTAAAAAAGTGGATAAAGAAGAGAAGGATTATGGGATATCATTCATGACAGGTTTTGTGAAAGAATATAGGCAGTTTTAAAAAATTATTAAAAAACACTGGCCTTTGTTGTGTAGGGATAGGGACCTTATTGGCATCTTACCTGAAAGGCCCACGTTAATTTATAAGAAACCTCCTCCCTTGCATCTTAAGTTAGCTCCTAATGTTGTGGACCCACCTACCAAGATCAGGTGGGATTCTATAGCTGCGGGAGATGTGTAATGTGCAGGTCTTCAGCATTTAGGAAACAGAAAACACTGGCGTTTACATCTACCTCTATGGGGACGTCATTTGCCATCAATAGGTTCATCACATGTGAGAGCTCCTACATCACCTACCTACTGACCCGCACTTGTGGTCTTCAATACATCGGTCGTACCACACGCAAGCTTAGAATTCGGTTGAGAGAACATGTGAATAACATTAAGAAAGGCTCTATCTTTCATTAATTTATCTTTAAAGCGGACTTCTGTCTGAGGGGAGCTGCCCCCCATCATATGTGTGTGTTGCCCGTGGTGGGGACACGTACATACACTTAACATCATTTGAGCACTGTTGCTCACTATTAGAGGAGGCGCTGTTTATTTGTTTGAACAAAGACATTTTAGCTAACCAGTGAAGCATTAGAATGAAAGATAAAAAATGGTAAAATATGACAATTTATTTCCTACATGAAGTGTATCAATGTATTTCTAAAGTCAGTATTTTTAGTGTTGGGGAGAGTTCTATTTATTTCCTTGTCTAGTCTTTGTAGGGTTTGTAGCCTTATGTCCTTCTGAATTTCTACAACTCTAAATATTCATTTTTTGCCATACCTGTTTTCATTGTTGCTTCCAAAACTTGGAACACAGTTTTTTCCTGGCTTACCACAGGTATAGCTTATTAAAGTGGAAGTAACCCCTGTTTTTGAATTTGTAGCTACAGGTAAGCCTATAATAAAGCTTACCTGTAGGTACAGTGAGTATCTCCTAAACCTGCACAGTTTAGGAGATATTCACACTGCTTGCAGCCACTGACATCGTGGTATACTGTGCTGTCCCTTCAGAGCTCTATGCCGTGGTCTGTGACTCCCGCGCGCACGTGCAGGAGTGATGTCATCACGGCATGGCCAATCAGAAGGGCGGAGGATGTGAATCTGGAAAGAAGACCTGATGAGGATAGAAGCCCTGTCAGCAGTGACAGCTCGCCGCTGGAGGGCTTCGTTGTAAGGTAAGCATTTCATAATGTGACAGTATGCGAAGCATGCTGCACATTATGACTTTACCTTGCATGTTAAGAAAAAATAAAAAGTTTGCAGTTTACTACCGCTTTAAGAAGCATACAAACATTCATAAAGGAAATAGAATGTGAAAACAAAGCACTGTCACGTATACATTTTGCAACCCTTTCTTTTTATTAGTCACAGCACCCTTTAAAACATGTGCAAAAATTTTAAGGCACTCCAGTCTAAAATGGGGTCCTCCATCCCATCAGAACCCTCCCCTTCACATAAGAGTCACTTTTTGCATCAGTCTTTGGTCTCCCCCCTTTCATGTCAGAAGCTTCACCCCCCCTCTTTCACACCAAAGACCTCAGCCAGTTCTATGCACCATGGATATGTATGAGAAACAGATCTGGAAACGTTGCTATACAATTTAGGGATAATTTTTGAGAGCAGATTTATCTTTTTTTGCAGCTGGAAAATCTGTACCAAAGTGATTTTCTGGGGTTGTTGACAAACCAAACTTTAATAATTTCATCAGACTTAAACTCAAGGTCAAGCTCTAAAACAATAAAACAGAATCCAAGTTCACAGAACGTTCTAATTTACTGAACATTTTAATCATTTTTAAAGGAGCTGTATCATCCATCATTGGTATGACCCATTCTATATCCCCTTCAATACTATGCACTTAGAACACTTTACTACCAGACCAATTTTAAGTTTTCAGTGCTGTTGTGCTTTGAATGACAATTGCGCGGTCGTGCGACGCTGTACCCAAACCGATTTATTATCATTTTGTTCCCACAAATAGAGCTTTCTTTTGGGGGTATTTGATCACCCCTGCAGTTTTTATTTTTTGCGCTACAAATAAAAAAGACCGAAAATTTGGAAAAAAAATTCTCTATTTTTGTCACAAAACTTTGTAAATAAGTACATTTTCTCCATCACTGGTGGGCACTGATGAGGCTACACTGATGGGCACTGATGTGGCAGTACTGATTGGCACTGATGAGGCGGCACTGATGAGGTGGCACTGATGATGAGGCACTTATATGCAGCATGATGAGCACTGTTAGGCGGCACTGATAAGCAGCACTGACGGGTACTGAGAGGTGGCACTGATATACAGCACTGACAGGCACTGATATGCAGCACTGACGGACACTGCTAAGCGGCACTGATGGGCACTCATAGACAGCACTGATTGGCACTCATAGGCGGCACTGGGCACTTATAGGTGGCACTGATGGGCACTGATAGGTGGGCACTGGTAGGTGGCAATGGTGGGCACTGATATGTGGCACTGGTATGCATTGATAGGGGCACTGATAGGGGCACTGGTGGGCATATACACTGATAGGGGCTCATTTCCTGGTGGTCTAGGGTGGCATCTGAAGGTGGCACTGAGTGCCATCCACACTGGGCACTATGTCACTTACCTGGTGGTCTAGGGGGGTCTCCCTGGTGGTCCAGATCGGCTCCCTGGTGGTCCCTGGTCGGCTCCCTGGTGGTCCTGGGTGGGCACATCCCTGGTGGTCCCTGGGCAGGCTCCCTGGTGGTCTAAGGTGGCGATCCGAGGGAGGGCTGTGCTGATAAATCATCAGCACAAACCCTCCCTGTCAGGAGAGCAGCCGATCGGCTCTCCACTCCTCAGGTCTGCAGACCTGAGTACAGGAAAGCCGATAAACGGCTTTCCTGTATTACACTGTGACCAGCCGCGATTGGTCACGGCTGGTCACATGATAAAGTGCTTCGGATCGAAGCGCTTTACCGAGATCGGTATTGCGGGGGGTCAGACTGACCTCCCACACCACCAATCGCCGCGATGCGTGCCCCCCGGGCGCGCGGCGGCTTTTTATCCTGAGGACGTCATATGATGTCCAGTCAGGATAACTAAGACACTTCCCAGCCGTCATTTTGCATACGGCGGTCGGGAAGTGGATATATATACATATATAGTATATATATATATATATATATATATACAGTATATCTATCTACATATATATGTATGATCCCCTCCCTTGCGAGCCAGGGCCGTAGGACAGTATTCCAACATAATAACGACCCCAAACACACCTCCAAGATGACCACTGCCTTGCTAAAGAAGCAGAGGGTAAAGGTGATGGACTGGCCAAGCATGTATCCAGACCTAAACCCTATTTAGCATCTGTGGGGCATCCCCAAACGGAAGGTGGAGGAACACAAGGTCTCCAACATCTACCAGCTTTGTGATGTCATCATGGATATCGTTATTGAGGCCCCAACTAGGAATGACGCTATGCTGGACCTGGTAGTCTCAAACCATGCAGAGCTTATTACCAATATTCATATAAAAGAACATTTGGGTAACAGTGACCATAACATGATTTCACTTAATGTAAGCTGCAAGCAACAAACACATACAGGAAAGATAAAAACACTTAATTTTAAGAGGGCACATTTTACAAAAATGAGGGTTGCTCTACAGGACTTAGACTGGGAGAGAATATTGCCATCGATGAACACAGAACTGAAATGTGAATTTTTCAAAAAACCTATGCAAACTCACTTTAAAGTATATTCCCATGGGCAATACGTTTAAAAGGCTAAAAATAAAACCTGTGGCGCACGGCCAAAGTTAAAAAAGTTATAAATGATAAGAAAAGAACATTTAAAAAATATAAAAATGAGGGAACACTATCATCTTTTAAATGTTACAAAGAATATAACAGAATATGTAAAAAGGAAATCAAGGACGTAAAAATTCTAAACAAATGACAGATTGTAAAATATAGTAGGACAAACCTCGAAATATTCTTCAAATATATTAAAAAAGATCAGGTCTTAGCCTGTAGGCCTTTACAAAATAATCTATAGAGTGCGTGACTGAGGACAAAGAGAAGGAAAACGTATTAAATACATTTTTCAGCTCTGTGTATACAAAGGAGTATAGGGGAGCTCATGTCCACAATGGTGGTGGTAGTGACACAGCCCCAAATGATCCACAATGGCTCAAAAGTGAAATGGTCCAGAAGTATTTAGACAGAATAAAGGTAGATAAAGCACCTGGACCAGATGGCATCCATCCACGGATCCTAAAGGAATTGAGCTCTGTCATTTCAAAGCCATTGTATCTAATTTTTAGGGACTCCTTAATGACTGGAATAGTACCACTCGATTGGCATAGGGTCAATGTGGTGCCCATATTTAAAAAGGGATCAAAGTCTTTACCAAGTAACTATAGACATTTATACCCGTGGTGTAACTGGGATACGGTTAGCTCACCATGATAAGGTCAGTAATTCCTCAGGGATTTTTAATCTATGTTACCGAAACTTTACTGTCTCGAGTTAAGGAAATCCTAGGCACCTACCTACGGTAGACCAGGTCCACGAAATAGATGGAAATAAGACAGATTTATGAAGACCTGGTAAAGTGAAAACTCGGTAACACCTAGTAAACCCCGACACAGTGATGGTGGTGGTAACACCTGTACTCGAGGGGATATGAGGAAACATATGTGTCTCGACTTTTTACATAAATTATGCAAAAGGAAGAGAAACAGGAGTCAGTGCGT
>BLSH010072319.1:76254-90838 GCA_018402905.1 Glandirana rugosa | reverse complement strand
GAGAGGGTTCCTTGTTTTTTTTGAGAGATCGTTATGTGTGGTTTGACTCGTACACGTCGGACTGAGGATCAAACATTTATCTGAAAGTGCAAAGAGCTCATCTATTTAACTAATTTATACAAAATACTCCAGCACAATCTGATCTCTATTCAGTACAAATGAATGACTATCACATATATACGGATTATTGCTGCTGTCACAAAACAGTGTTCACACTATCACCTGTGTGGTGGAACATAAAAATAAAAAACTGTGCAGCAAAAATTGCCAAAGCAATCCTACATGTATACCATTAACATGTTACTAAGCCCACAACAGTAAAATCCTTTTGTATATGCAGTAAAGCATGGTTGTTATACTCACTGTAGAACCTAAGGGGTTAATCTTCTGCATTGTGTAAAAAGGCTGCTTTATCCTGCATGCACAGATCCTGCCCTTCTTTCACTGACTCCAAAACAGGTCCGGATAAGACAGTTACTGGAGTCAGGCTGCACATGCTCAGTTTGGTGTGTATTGCTAGAGAGTTTTTTTTGTTCCTTGGGAGAGTGCATGTGATTAGCACCGGGCCAATCAGCACTGTTCAGACAGAGGGTCATGGGTCCTGCAGCTGAATAGGACAATTGTGGGAAAATGAAAACTCCTCCTACAAGCTTTAAACAGGCACTAATAGATGTCACAAGACTGCTATATACTGCTGATGAGAAAAGGTATTTAGCAGTTTATATTTACTAATTTGATTGCGTTTCCATGTTCTGTGTACTGTGGGAGACCAGATATAGTGAATGCAGGGTACTGGGTTTAGTAACACTTTAAAGCAGAGTTCAACCCAAAAGTAGAACTTCCGCTGGTCGGATTCCTCCCTCACGTGTCACATTTGGCACCTTTCGGGGGGAGGGGGAAGTGGACACCTGTCTTTGATAGGTGTCCTTTACCCTACATCCGAGAGCCCAGGGCTGTGGCCGTCTGCAGCCAGCCTCCCTCCTCCTCCTCCTTCGCTGCTGCCAATGAGAAAACTGCTACACGTCTAGTTTCCCTTACCGTCAATGGCGGCGGCAGCACTCGTCCAGCCGATCCGAAGATCGGTGGGTGGTGCCAACATCGCTGGACTCCAGGACAGGTAAGTGTCTTAATGTTAACCACTTCCCGACCACGTAACGACTATAAGCGGCGACAGTGTGGCTCTGTCCCGCAAATCGTCGCTTATAGTCGGCGTTTGCGGGCACAATACTAAGGGGTGAGCCCACACCGCCGGTGGCGCACGCTTGTGCCCGCTGCATGCTCCCTGAGCGGGGCCATGGGTTGGGCAGACTCGGTGTCTGCCAGCGACCCGCGATTGCCTGTGGCAGAGCCAGAACAGGAAACCGCCGATGTAAACATGGCGGTTTCCCATTCTGTGAGGGGGGACATGACAGATCTACTGATCCCTGTACTCGGGATCAGTTAGATCTGTCATGACCCTTGCAAGCCCATCCCCCTCACAGTTAGAACATACACAGGGAACACAGTTAACCCTTTCACTGCCCCCTGCAGGTTAACCCCTTCCCTGCCAATGACATTTATACAGTAATCAGTGGATATTTAGATTTCTGATCACTGTATAAATGTCATTGGTCCCAAAAAAGTGTCATAAATGTTCGACATGTCCGCCCCAATATCACAGTTCCGATAAAAATCACAGATCGCCGCCATTACTAGTGAGAAAAAAATTGTAAAAACTCCAGAAATGAATGCGTTTGTAAACGCGGCAACTTTTGCGCAAACCAATCAATAATCAGCAATTGCGATTTTTTTTACCAAAAATATGAGAAAGAATATAAATCTGTATTTTAGCAAAAAGTGAGAAACATTGTCGCTCTTTTTTCTTTATAGCGGTGACCAAAAATAATGCAGAGTTGATCAAATACCACCAAAATAAAGCTCTATTTTTGGGGAAAAAAAGGACACAAATTTTGTTTGGGTACAATGTCACACGACAATGTGCAATTGTCAGTTAAAGCGACGCATTGCCAAATCGCAAAAAGTGCTCTGGTCCTAAGGTGGGAAATCCTTCCGGTCCTTAAGCGGTTAAAAGTCAGCAGCTACTGCATGTGTAGCTACTGACTTTTAATTCTTAAAGGAGCAGCGGCAGGCAGCAGACCTCCGCTTTAAGTGCAAATCAAATATGTGCAATCCTTGCATATGTGGATCTTGTATATTCAACAAAGTACTCTGTGTGCAATCCAAAACAAATACAGTATCTCACAAAAGTAAGTACACCGCTCACATTGCAAGCAGTTTACAAAAATGTGAGGGGGTGTGCTCACTTTTGTGAGATACTGTATGTATTAATTATATATAATTCATAAAATGTATATATATATATATATATATATATATATATATATATATATATATCTTCTTCAGCCTAATACATACCAATAAACGAAAAAATGATTATTCAGTCTCCTGTGTCTATTTTATGACTGTGCTATTTATCGTCATTCTTTTCATTTGCAGTAAATAATGTGCATATATATATATATATTCTTTTGCACCAGTGAATACCCTAGGTGTGCTTGTATTTGTAGTGCTAATATCTCACCACCAGTGTTATACCGCTCTTATCTCTGTATTCCTTTGTGTGCTTCCTTCCTGGTCAGTATGGATATTTGGATATTAATCAGTTGCCTTCCTGGGTCATCTCAGCTTTTTTTCACATATAGGACCCAAAACAGAATGATACTCATAGTGTTCACTGGTTTTTCTAACTTTATTTTTGGCAAGGTTAAAGACATTCACTCACATAATATAAAATATAAAATTGCCTGTATGTGTCCCGGTGGATGCAGCCTCTGTGTACCTCTATTCACCTCCAACAAAATGGTACTTCGCTCACTTCCGGTTGCAGTGTGACGTCAACGGCTCCTCCCCCCTGCGCGTTACATCACTATACCACATAACTTCATCAGCAGGCCATCCCCTGAAGGATCAAAACTGCATCAGTGTAAAGCTAGCCTTTAGGCAGCAAAGATGACCAGGAGAGGTGAGGGGAAAAAACACTGATCCACCAAAGTCGCATAGGAATGCTTCTTATCTATGCCGATGCAACCTCTTTGAGATAACATAGAAGTTTATGGGGTTGATTTACCAAAGCTTGAAAGTGCAAAATTTGGTGCAGCTCCACACAGAAACTAATCGGCTTCAAGGTTTTATTGTCAAAGCTTGATTGAACCAGCTGAGGTTAGAAGCTGATTGGCTAGCATGCAAAGCTGCACCAGTTTTTGCACTCTCCAGCTTTAGTAAATCAACCCGTATGAGTCTATGGGGCTGAAATCAGTCAGCATTTTGAGTCAGGTGTGAACAAGCCCTTAAGGTGCGGGAATTAAGTTAAATATTCCACCAAACTAATATCCCCTCACTTTCCTTTACTCTGCTTTTTAGGCAAGCCTTTTTATTTTTTAGCTGGGATTCTCCCCGAAAGTTTTCTCAGTGCTTGCTTACAAAATTGCCACGCCTGTGTGATCTCCTTTGTCCCTCTGGATTTAAGTCTTTTGAAACTCTTAAAGCGTAATACGACTTTTGTTGAGAAAAAAACATTACCTTCTGGGTGATCTACAGTATGTACATTGCAAGGATAATAACAACCTTTGTTGCAAATGCCTACCTTTTGTTATTCTGAAGAAACCCCTGTGTGTTTGTCTGTGCCTCTCTACTGAGTGGGTCTAATGGGAGTGGTTTTATAATAATCAGTCTGCTGTGGCAGCAGCAGATCACTAATGAGGAAGTCTACTGGGTCAGCATCCCTTTAGACATGTGACTACTGAAAGTATCTCTCCAAAAATGACATGTTTGTTGCAGGGGATGCCTGAAATCTGACTTGTATCTTAGGCAGACTTCTGGGAAAATCAGTGAGCCAATCAAACAAGCAGGAAATGATGTTTCTGGAGAGTGGTCAGTACACACTCTGTGTACAGAACAACTCCAGGTAGCTATATTTCACTGCATTTTCAGAAAATTACAGCGGCTGCAGATTGAAAAGGTAATTTTTCATAACATTCAATTACAATATGACTTGTATCGCAATTATATGCACTATATTATTTTTTCTTTGTTATTTTTTTCCCTACAAAAGTGGAGTTACCCTTTAAATAATCACATAACATTCTACCTAAAGAGTTAAACATTACTTGTCTTCTCGGCTTTGCTACTCTTATACCCCTTTACAACTTACTACATTTGTTTGTAACACAAACCCTCATGCCTGGGGAAGAATCTCCATTATCTACCCGCTGATAATAATGTCCTGATTTTCTTCACCAGCTGGGTATATGTCTAGTTGGGCCTCTGACAAGGTTGGCAAGATATATTGATTAATACATCTATGTAATAATGCCCTAGCTACAGAAAGAAACTATAAATTGCCAATACATTGGTACCTAGCACCGTACCATTTTGCTGTATGATTCCAGGATACCCTTCTACTTGTTTTAGAGGCTGCTCAGAACCCGGTATGTTTAGCCATATCTGGTGGGATTGTCCTAAGAGCTGTTGTTTTTGGTCCTGTACCTTTACATAGACCACTGAGGAAGCACCAATTGGAGGCTTTGTTAGGTAGGAAACAAAATGACTGTTCTAGGTGCATACTAGCACATTATGGCATTAACCTCAAGGGGAACATTTTTTTTACTTTTACTTTTTTTTTTACTTATTTTAAAAAATGTAATAAAATTATTCAAATATTTAAATATCCATAACCTGATCACGATACACTTTACATTTATATTGTGAACTAATATATTTATTTTTTAATTAAACATACTAGTCTAGCCTAAAAGCAGACACAAAAGATATCAGCTGTAATCTTTGCAGGAGACAAAAACATTCTCTTTGTGCCTCTGTGAAACTAATTTTAATTTGTTACTAGGGATCTGATTCAGGGTGAAGTTCCACCTGTTCTTATTCCTCTGTACAATGAAAATCCCCCATTGGATAAGAGAACGACAATTTGTTGGGCTTAGCTCTGATATAGAGGAAGTAAGGCCCACAGTAGCAAAGTGACACTAGTTTTAGAGAAGCACAAATAGGAGGGTTTTCTGGCTCACAAAAGTAATACCAGGCATTTTTATGCTAGCCATACATGGCTTGAATCTTGTTTGATTCTTGTTAACTTGATAGAAATTCTAGCTGTGGGTGGTCCTGTTGGCACCACCCGGATTAACAAATTTGATTTAAAAATTTACACAGTTGGGTGGAAAATTGATGGCTAAACAGTGATTGCATCCTATCACTATTTGGGTATTCAGACAACTGTAGCTCTTTGAATAAAATAATCAGCAGTTCAAATTCCTCCATCCATGCTCTTTAGTGGGGATGGAGGATTCGACTTATTTTGCACATTCATCCCATGGGGCTAAACAAGAGAAATCTCTACATGTAATGCTGGCCTTACTCTTAGACACGCCTTTTACTTTAACCACTTCCCGCCCGCCCTATTTCGGATTGACGTCCGCAATGTGGCTCCGTTATCCTGACGTCCATCAGGATAAGCCACTTGTGCGTGCCCCGGGGGCATGCAGAGCAGTGATCGGTGGTGCAGTGTGTCACTCTGACCTAGGCTCTTTACCACGTGATCAGCTGTGTCCAATTACAGCTGATCACAGCGGTAACCAGGAAGTGCCGGTAATCGGCTTTCCTCGGTCCCTGCTGACAGGGAGAGCCTATCGGCGGCACCACAATGCCAATCGATGCCCACCAAAATCCCAATCAGTGCCCACCAAAATAACAAACAGTGCCCACCAAAGTGCTAATCAGTGCCCATTAAAGTGCCAATCAGTGCCCATAAGTAATACCTGTCAGTGTCCTTCACAGATGCCAATCAGTGCCCATCAGTAATGACTGTCAGTACTTCCTCATCAGTGCTGCTTATCAGTGCCATATATTAGTGCCCATTAGTGGCACCTATCATTGCTCATCAGTGCCGCCTACCAGTGCCCATCAGTGCTGCTTTTCAGTGCCGCCTATTGACGCCCACTGGTGCTGCATATTGGTGCAGCTCTATTTGTAGGAAGAAAATGATAAAAATTTAGTTTGGTTACAGTGTAGCATGACCGTGCAATTATCATTCAAAGTGTGACAGCGCTGAAAGCTGAAAATTGTCCTGGGCAGGTAGTGTTGAAGTGGTTAAACAATTTTTAATGATGGACTGGTTCACTTTAACGCCATCTCTGAAATAATCTCTGAATACCATTAGAAAGTTACTGTATCTAGCCCAAATAAAGCAGCCTGCACAAAAATATAATTTTCTTTGGTTTTTTAGTGCTTAGATAATGTTTGAAGTTTTCCATTAACGTGGATAGATAGGTCTGCCAAGGGTTGTTCTTAGTATATCAGGATGACACTGTATTTGTACTCTGTCGACATCCTCAGTGTTTGATTTGTAAGCAGAATTCAAGGTTTTTGGAACATACTGTAAGTCAACTTTATATATATATATATATATCATATATTGTTTTAAGCTGAATTTGGATATGTTTTCCAAATATTTTAATGGCTGAAAAACTATATGCAAAATATTATGAATACATAACATTTAACAGTTACTGGTGGATTTTTCTGCTGCTTTGTGTTTTAGGTGACCCCACTTGTTTACTGATTGTACTGCCAATGTTCCTGGCTGCTTATCTGACTGGAGTTGTGCCCATCAATTAGTGGGTGCTCTCAGGGTGCTCTCAGGCTCTGCATATAAAAAATCGAGCAAGCAAAGAGTGTTTGCTCATTGAAAGAATCAGGTGTTGGTTGACTGGTAAGGTATATGCTTTTCTTTTTAATGCACTTATCTCATATTTTAAAGACATTTGTAAAAAGTCTTGGAGGAATAAAGTGCGACTTATTGGGTTTCCAATTATTCGCCACACCTTTTGGGTTATCCATTGATTTCTGTGAGGACCCACCATACTTATTCATTCATGCTCTGCACTTATTTACTGGGCATCTTATACTCTGCCATTGAGGATATTAGATTTAAAGATAACCTAGGCACTTGTAATAAGCTAAATCTCCAGCTGAAATATTAAAATAGTGTAAAATAGTGTAGACTTAAAGTGTATTAAAACCTTTTTTTTTTTGTTTTTTTAGTTTTGGTTAGTTTCTTGGTTAAAACTAGTAATGAGTGAATCTGCCCAGTTCTGAATCAAAATTATGTGAACCTGAACTTAGAGGCAAATTGCAGTGAAGTCTATAATGGTCAGCTGAAATATTAAAATAGTGTAAAATAGTGTAGACTTAAAGTGTATTTAAACCTTTTTTATTTCTATTTTTTTTAGTTTTGGTTAGTTTCTTGGTTAAAACTAGTAATGAGTGAATCTGCCCAGTTCTGAATCAAAATTCTGTGAACCTGAACTTAGAGGCAAATTGCAGTGAAGTCTATAATGGTCAGCTGAAATATTAAAATAGTGTAAAATAGTGTAGACTTAAAGTGTATTTAAACCTTTTTTATTTCTATTTTTTTTAGTTTTGGTTAGTTTCTTGGTTAAAACTAGTAATGAGTGAATCTTCCCAGTTCTGAATCAAAATTCTGTGAACCTGAACTTAGAGGCAAATTGAAGTCTATAATGGTCAATCTAGTTGTCAAATTCTGGTAATTTTTAGGGCTAATAGGCAAGCTACTGTCAAAAACACTGCCATGGAAAACATGCAGAAAAAAACACAAAAGGACCGTACAGAGGGGCAACATTCAAAATATACAAATAATTTTGAGATGTCCTAAAGCTATACCTGGTTTTATGGACAAATATGATTTTCATGGACAATCTCAGTGACAGCATACACTGGCAGTGCATATTTGGCTGTGGAATTGATATGCTTTCTTTTACAAATAGCTTGGCTTACCTATAGCAGCAGCCCCACAATCTGATTATTTTTATGTAAAAAAAAATTCAGGTGTCTTTAGCAGCTTGTTTTTTTTTTATCAAATAGTATTAATAGGTCTGCTTTGAATGACAGATAGGAATTGACCAGTAGTTTGCTGAGGCTGTCCTTGTTCTTTCTCATGCAAAAACAGTCTATTTCTTTCAAGCTCTTATTAAGTAGTAAGAGACCTCTGATGACACAACAGTATAAAAATTGTTAAGCAGCAATACATTTCCAAACTGCTATAATAGGCCTTACAAGTGTATGTCTAACTTTTATTTAATCTATGGAGAAAATGGTTGCAGTCACTGTGAATAATATAATGTGATGTGGTTTGGGTACATAACGTTCTCACGGTTAGTTTATTTTCTTTCAAACAATGCAGTTGTGTGCTTAAAACAAAAGACAACCCAAAAGAATAATTCCAGGCATTGGCAAGTTTTATTTTTTTTTACAGTTTTTACCAATGTAACTATGTACAATATATGACATACCTGGCCAATGCTGCTGGACCCTGGAAATCACTGGAGTAGACACAGCTACTTTAATGATCTGCACTTGCTTACAGGTTCTGTTTGGCTGTTCTTCTGCTCTATAAACAAAGGAGGTGCCACTTAGCACAGGGCCCAGAAGGAAATAAAGATCACTGGAGTAGTGGTGTCTACTATAGTGAGTACCAACTTCCAGCAGTATAAACCATGTATGTCATATATACAGTTACATTGGTCCATGCCAAAAGTTACCAATGTAACTATGTATAACATGTCGATACCTGGAATTTTTCTTTAATGAACATATGGTCAGTAAAAAGTGACAGTTCTGCATTGAACACAACTTAAAAAGTTCATATTAATATCAAATAAAAAAACACAAAAGAAATGAAAACCTCAAAATGCCACCCCTGACTCAAACGCTTAAAACCCCATTTTTTAAAGGGAAGGCATGCAGGAAAAAGAGGAGAACATTTTCAGTTAGCTTAGTAAAGCTGAGTTCTGGTATTTAAACATATGCAAAACAGATGTATGGTTTTAAATTCCTCTACGCAGTACACAGGTTCACTTAGTTAAGTAAAAAAAAAAAAGATCAAATACTGAAGGCAACCCAAATATTTCCATTTTGGATAGATTAAAAGAGGGTATTTTATGCCATTTGTGTTCCTTTGTGGAGATTTCTCTTCACTTCCTGTCCCATAGCCAAAACAGGAATTGAAAGGAGATCCCTCTGCAGGGAGGGAATCCCTAATTGTCACAACGTTTACCAGAACTAATGCCCATTGGAATATTTCCCCTCTATTTTTGTTCTGATGACAACCAGAAATATGAGATTTCCTTTTCATTTCCCTCTTGGTTATAATGGTAAACAGGTCATACAGAGATGATAAATCTCCCTAATGAGACTCTAATGAGACAGTAATGAAGCCTGACAGGTGTTCACTTCCCTCTCACTATCCAAAACTGAAAAAAAAAGTTTTGCCTTCAGTTATATTTGAGGTAAATGGGAACCATTTAGGCAATTGTTTACTTTATTTGTTTTTATCGGAATTACTTTTATCTGAATGCTGAAAATGATTTTTTCCCTTTCTAGTCATCCCTTCTGTTATTTTTTTTTTGTTACAGCTTTAAGACCTTTTCAGCATGAAATCCCTGGTTTTATCCCTGCTGCTGTTCTTCCTGATTGGTATGGAGTTCAAAAATGTTACTATATGTTTGAATCATAAGTATTCTGGTGCTCTGGTTAAATTGGCAAAGTGGCAGCATATTTTTTAAATAGCATCGCTTGTGCAAGATAAAGTATTGCAACTCTTTTCTGTCTGCAGGCTTACAGTATGTGTAAAAATAAATGTGAAAATTTGCTTCCAGGCACATCAGTTATAAATATGATATTGATGTTTTCCCATGACTTATATGCAACATCAGGGTTGTCGCCCCAAAATGTGCTCCCACAATGGGCTATACTTTGATATGCCAACATACAGATTGTTGACATATCCAGCATCATCTTCTTTCTAGACCTCCTTCTGCACCTATACTTCTAGTGTGCAAACCAGTGAGACTGTCCATCATTAAATAGTGCCATGCACAGGTATGCTCTGCCAGGAAGTGCTAGCAATGAGCATATCAAAAACTAAAGTGCTGTGAATAGTTGATAAACATAAATGAGTAAATAGCATAATACACTTATTGCATATAAATTTGTGTCCATAAGCTGTACCTAACATAATAAACATCCATTTATTGAGATAACATTTTAAAAATCAGTCCCAAGTGATAAAGTGCATGTGCATTAAACAAAAGTTGATGATGGGATGGGAATATCAAGTGCTAAGTACACATCAATTTTTAAAAATTGTGATCACACTTCCATCCAAAAATCCACCAGGAATGTGCCCCAGCAGCTCACCTTAAGCTCACCTCAAAGACCACAGTGGGTCTAACAGCGCTTTGGTATAAGGGTCCTTTATGGCAGATCACGTTCCACTCTCCTTTTCTCTCTTAAATCAAAGACCACAGCGGGTCTGGCAGCACTTTAATATATGGATCCTTTATGGAAGATCACATTCCAGTCTCCTTTCAGCTTCTTATAGCATAAAACCAGGGATATGGTATGTGGCACAGCAATCGGCCGCGACTGGAAGTGACGTCACCTGGCCGGTGCTAAAGTGATTTGCACTTTTTTATGGTTTAAAGTCTTTGCTGTGTTCACGTAACACTATAATTAGCACTTTGAATGTAGCGCCACATTTATTATATATTTTTATGGGGGGACCCATTTGAATGTTGCCTGCTGCATAGATTATTTCACTCTGTTTACTATGGTTTGCGCATTAGTTTACATGAGCGTAGGTGCGTGAACAACATTGGTTGAAAAATCGTTATAGCGATTTCTTCCTCTCTGCATGCATTACTTTCTACTAACTGAGCCCCTTTTCTTAAAATATATCTACCCAAGAACAAAACATGAATATATTTTATTTTACCAGTGCTTTAGATCTGGTGACTGCATTTGTTTGTTTTTTTCCTAAGTACATTTTCCAACGGAGCGGTTGATCTTCCAGTGTCCTTGTAACCTCCTGTGCGCTGGATTGATATCTCATACAATTATACATCCTGAGGAGATGAGGAACCGTTTGTAATATAAATCAGGAGTATAGTCCAACAATCCAATATTCATAGATATGTTGCAACGATTGAGTGTTGCCACCCTATAGGACCATGTCACACTGGTGATTTTGCAGTAGTAATCCCCTTTTTTTATTTACAAGCCATTTCTTGCCAAGGCAATCATAGTTATTTTGGATGGAATTGCGAACTCAGTTTGAGAAATTTAATTTGTGCAACATATCGTGGCAGTGACAATTGCACTGGCACTTACCGCTAAGACTTCAAATGCTACAAATCTCTTAAGATGAACAATTTGTAGCAGTGAGCACTAATGTAATGATGTAGCACAAAAAAACAGCTCTTAGCAACAAATCACGAGTAGCTATCTAGAGCCTGTTTCACTAGCTATAAATCACTGTGATTAATTGCTGCTACAAAATCGCCAGTATGACATGGCCATAAGAAAGGAAAAGTGTTACTGGCAGGATCATCAGGTGAAAATAAAAGAAAAAAGCCTGAAAAAAATGAAATGAATGCAGTCACCAAATCTAAGGACTAGTAAACTGTTAAATATTATATTTTTTTTGTGTTGATGTGCCTACGTAAGCTTGAATACTCTCAGATTCAATTCAAATGTGTAAATCATGAATAAGGTTGTCTTATCATTTGTATTTTTTGTTATTTAATTATTTATTATAGGTATTTATATATTGCCAACAATTTACACAGTGCTTTACATTTTGTGTCATCACATCAGTTCCTGCCCTTAAGAATTTACAAACTTAAGTCCCAATTTTACATGCATAGAGTACATACTAGTGCCAATTTAGACAGGGGCCATTTAACCCCTTCAGTATGCTGGTCACCAATCCTCAGGAAGTGCTTGAACTGGAGAGAATCCAGAAGGGTCAACAAAGCTAATAAGGGGGCTGGAGGACTACAAACGCTAAACGTATTCTCCATGGAGAATAGATGCTTGAAGCGGTATTAAACCCAAAACTGGAAATGCAATAAATTACAGTTTGCCAATCATCAGATGTGGTAGCTGCATTCGTTTTCATTTTTCCCTCTGTTTTCAGCGGTGATCTGGCTAGGAGCACACCTCCTGTATTAGAGTAACCCCACAAAAAATCTATCGGTACTGATACTAGTGGTACAAAAATGGTTAAAGGATCACAGGGGGAACAGCAGATATAAGCATTGGGAAGGGGGGTGTTAGATGTATTAGCAGTAGGGATGCACTGATACCATTTTTATACAACTAGTACGAGTACCGATACATTTTTTTTAGTACTAAATTATAATTTTTTTCCATTTTGCACTTTTTTCAATGTGAAACATGTAAACATATGTTAAAAGTGTAAAAATATTAACAAACAAAGGAAAAAAAAAAAGTTTTAATTATTAATAGTTTATAAAATAGAAGTGAACAAAAAAAATCAGCAGGGAAATGATAATAAAAAGGAGGGGAATAAGGAGTTCATTAAGGCTTATTAGATTAAATTATGGGTTAATAAGGGGTAAAACAGAGAAACATTTATTAAAAAACACAAAACATTTTTTTTTCCTTTACAGGTTGCTTTAAACTGACTTCATCTGCAGATCAAAAATTCATCCCTTTGATCTGTAGATGAAGAAACAGAAAGATACAAAAAGAAACAATGTTTCTTTCTATCTTAGTGTTTCAGTGGCTGAGCAGTGTTGTTGATAAACATTGCCCTGCTGCTTTTTTTTTTTGACAAATCTAATTTCTGGACTTCTTTAACACTTCAGCTGTCAACATGGGAACCCCAGTGACAGCTGAATCAGTCATCGGTTGTTAAGGATGCTCTCCTTAACAACCATTAATTGCCAGCTTTTTTTTTTTTTTTTACATTTCAGCTGTCAGTGGAGGAATCCAACTGACAGCTGAAAGAGCCGAGCCTGAAAGTATTGGTTTCAGGTATCGGTGCATTTGCACGAGTACCGGGTCTCACACAAATGCTTAGTATTAGCACTGATACCAGTATCGGTGCAACCCTAATTAGCAGATTTAGATAAACTAACAAATTGAAGGCAAACTCCAGCTACCACTCTATAAGCAGTTGCAGCAAACAGTTTTTTTTTCTTTTGGCATAAAAGTTTACATAAATTAATAAAACCGATCATTGAAAGCACCCCTGTAAGTGATACATGGTTTGTCTCATCCCTCTAACTGAAATTGATCTGGAAGAAAGCTTGCTCTTTTGAAAATCAACAGACTTACTGGCCAGATCACCAGGTAAAAATAAAAGAAAGAAAGGCTTAAAATGAAAACTCATGCAACCATCAAATCTAAGAATTGGTGAGCTGCAATATAGTAAATCTTTGTTTTTGAGTTTAATACCAGTTTAAGGAATCAAGCGGATGGGAGGCTTTTAGCAACTATCCATTTTTTTTCTGATAAACCAAATTAATGGTGACACTAGCATTGGTAGGAAACGTTTTAATTTCAGGTTTCTAAAAAAGACACATGGCCACACAATGAAATTGGATGAGAAGCAGTTTAATCTTAAACTGCGTAGGGGGTTCTTTACTGTTAGGCTGGAAAGGATGTGAAACTCCCTTCACAGCTGGTGGTGTCAGCAGAGTACTGAAACTTTTTCTCAAGTACTCGCCGATACCAATTACAGATATTTATTTTTAGTGTGATAAAACATAAAATCAATCATTGCCCTTGGATGCATTTATTTTTTTACACATAAGTCCCGATGTCACATCTCACACTGTTGTGCCCTTGCCCGACATCCTCCTGCGTCTCTCTCCTTAACCGCCTCAGGACCGCCCACCGTCAAATAACGGCGGAGCGTTCCTGCTCTTACAGCGGGTGGACGTCATATGAAGTCCTCCCTTTAAGCCCGGATTGCGCGCGATCGGGCGCGCGCATCCCGGCTCTGTCGGTGTCGGCGTGTCCCCAGGACACGCCGCTTCACCTACAGGGGTGAACAGCCATTGGCTATGGCTGTTCACCACGTGATCGGCCGTGACGAAGTCACAGCTGATCACAAATGGCACACCTGCCATTCGCACGGCGCATGCGCGCGATTGGGAGCGCGCTGCGCGTGCATGTCGGTGGCGGCGTGTTCCTGGGGAACACTGCCTGTCACCAACACCGGCGGCTGATACCTTGTGATCGGCTGTGATCTACTTCACAGCCGATTACATGTAATGTAAACAGAGCGGTAACTCACTGTTACCAGCTCTTCTCTCCTCACACAGAGTCCAGTGTGAGGAGAGAAGAGCTGGGATCAGTGAGTTACTGATCTGCAAAGTAAAATCACACTGACACTGACCCCCCCTGCCCCCCCCAATGCACCAGTCACCCCAACAGTCACCACATATGCCCCCATAAAGGGTACCTGTCATCAGACTGCCATCATAAAGAGCACCTTTCACCCATCACCCGTCAGTGACCGTGGCATGTCACCCGTCACCCGTCACTGACCACCGCCAGTCACCCGTCACCCATCACTGACCACCGCCAGTCACCCATCAGTGACCACCGCCAGTCACCCGTCACCCATCAGTGACCACCGCCAGTCACCCATCAGTGACCACCGCCACCACTGACCGCCACC
>BLSH010072319.1:25620-40171 GCA_018402905.1 Glandirana rugosa | reverse complement strand
AACGGAACGTAAAAATAAAATTTTACTTACTCAACAAAATTTTACACTCCCAAATGTATATGAAATTGAGATTTAACTGTTGGACACTTCTTAAAATTTCGTAGCGGATAACTGTTAACACCCAAGGTGTCAAAAAGTGGTAAAAGTACCCATGCACTTTAACTGTACAAACCATGGATAAATGAATTGTGTTCTTGTAGGAAAAAATGGTGAGTTTAAATTTCAAGTGATATTAAGTATTATTACATAAAAAGGACTTTTATTCTCAAACTATTTGTTGATGTGTTTATTTTCAGGAAAAATACATTATTATGAATTATAGTGAACTTTAAATTTGAGTGGTAAAAAAGGATGTTCTTGTGTTAAGTAAATAGGTACCAAACATGTCAATTTCACGTACCCATGAAAATGGTGAAAAACTGTGGAACCCACAATTGTCAATAGGCGATGCTTTAAAATTCTTCACAGGTTGTCAATTTAGAGTTAAAGTATATGTAAACCCTCACATTTTAAAACAACTCATTCATTTTAAAATAAAAATGCAAGGCAAAACATTTGTGTATAGGTACAAAAACATTATAAATACCATTTTCCCTTTTTTGTAAGTGATCACATATCCTGTGACCATAGCTCTTCTCAGCTGCATAAGGAGCTTGGGGTGGAGAAACATCGGCACACTGGTCTACCTAGTGAATGGCTGCACATGGGGTGCATGTCAGCACAAGTCTGATCATTGCAGGAGAGTAGGCTGAGTTCCAGCACAGCCAGAAATTTGACTACGCTGTTTTCTGTGGCCTAGTGTGGTCATTTTTTAAAAGTAAAGAAGAGGGACTGACAGGAACACCAAGGATTTTAGACATGTGCACTGTCAAAAAATGAATTTGTTTTAGTTTCATTTGTTTTTTCTTTTTTTCAGAAATTCAAAAATTTGAAAAGTTCAGATTTTTTAAATTCTGAAATTGGAAAATTCGGAAATTCAGAAATTGGAAAATTTGGAAGTAGAAAATTCGGAAATCCGAAAATCCGATAATTTGGAAATTCAAAAATTCGGAAATTAGAAAATAAGAAAGAAAATCAGAAAATTCTAAATAATAACAAACTAATAATAACCGTTAAATTATACAGTAGTACACCCCTATCATTTTTGTAAATATTTTATTATATCTTTCATGTGATAACACTGAAATAATGACATTTTGCTATAACGTAATGAGTGTACAGCTTGTAAAATTTGCTGTCCCCTCAAAATAACTGAACACACAGCCATTAATGTCTAAACCGCTGGCAACAAAAGTGAGTACACCCCTAAGTGAAAATGTCCAAATTGGGCCCAATTAGCCTTTTCCCTCCACGGTGTAATATGACTCGTTAGTATTAAAAGGTCTCAGGTGTGAATGGGGAGCAGGTGTGTTAAATTTGGTGTTATTGCTCTCACTCTCTCATAGTGGTCACTGGAAGTTCAGCATGGCACCTCATGGCAAAGAACTCTCTGAGGATCTGAAAAAAAGAAAAAGAACAGGCCTCGCCATGGTCGACCAAAGAAGTTGAGTGCACGTGCTCAGCGTCATATCCAGAGGTTGTCTTTGGGAAATAGATGTATGAGTGCTGCCAGCATTGCTGCAGAGGTTGATGGGGTGGGGGGGTGAGCCTGTCAGTGCTCAGACCATACACCGCACACTGCATCAAATTGTTCTGCATGGCTGTCATCCCAGAAGGAAGCCTCTTCTAAAGATAATGCACAAGAAAGCCCGCAAACAGTTTGCTGAAGACAAGCAGACTAGGGACATGGGTTACTGGAACCATATCCTGTGGTCTGATAAGGCCAATATAAACTTATTTGGTTCAGATGGTGTCAAGCGTGTGTGGCGGCAACCAGGTGAGGAGTACAAAGACAAGTGTGTCTTGCCTACAGTCAAGCATGGTGGTGAGAGCATCATGGTCTAGGGCTGCATGAGTGCTGCCGGCACTGGGGAACTACAGTTCATTGAGGGAATCATGAATGACAGCATGTACTGTGACATACTGAAGCAGAGCATGATCCCCTACCTTCAGAGACTGAGCCACAGGGCATTATTCCAACATGATACCAACCCCAAACACACCTCTAAGATGACCGCTGCCTTGCTAAAGAAGCTGAAGGTAAAGATGATGGTTTGGTCAAGCATGTCTCCAGACCTAAACCCTATTGGGCATCTGTGGGGCATCCTCAAATGGAAGGTGGGGGAGTGCAAGATCTCTAACATCCACCAGCTCCGTGATGTCGTCATGGAGGAGTGGAAGAGGACTCCAGTGGCAACCTGAGAAGCTCTGGTGAACTCCATGCCCAAGAGAGTGAAGGCAGTGCTAGAAAATAATGATGACCATACAAAATATTGACACTTTGGGCCCAATTTGGACATTTTCACTTAGGGGTGTACTCACTTTTGTTGCCAGTGGTTTAGACATTAATTGCTGTGTGTTGAGTTATTTTGAAGGGACAGCAAATTTACTCTGTTATACAAGCTGTACACTCACTACTTTACATTGTAGAAAAGTGTAATTTCTTCAGTGTTGTCACATGAAAAGATATGATAAAATATTTACAAAAATGTGAGGAGTGTACTCACTTTTGTGAGATACTGTAGGTATTGGAATTTCCTTTCAAATTTGTCTGTTAGTGAACGTAACAAATACAAATTTATCAGAAGTTACGAATTATCCAACATACTAAATGCTACATCTAAACAAATAGAACGGAAAAAAATAATAATACATAATAATAATAAAACATTTTTATTAGTATTATTATTGTTATTTATTATTATTATTAATTTGTTACGTTCCATTTGTTTAGCTACGGCATTCGTTATTTTGGATAATTCGTAACTTCGGATAAATTTGTATTCGTTACGTTCACTAACAGCCAAATTTGAAGGGGAATACTATTACTAACAATTAAATTATAGATAAGGAATTTCTGCATTTTTGAGTTTTTGGATTTTCAAATTTTCAAATTTCTGAATTTTCAAATTTTGAATTTTTGGATTTTCGAATTTCAAAATTTTCATATTTCGAATTTCCGCAATTCGAATTTTGGAATTTCTGAA
This sequence comes from Glandirana rugosa, assembly GCA_018402905.1. Lineage (NCBI taxonomy): Eukaryota > Metazoa > Chordata > Amphibia > Anura > Ranidae > Glandirana > Glandirana rugosa. The sequence goes on along the minus strand of BLSH010072319.1, from coordinate 37,085 downwards.
AATTCATTAAAAAAACGAATATGAGACAAAACAAATTGCACATGTCTAGATTTCATATAAAGGAAGCAATACAAAGAGAACAGGATCATTTTTCATACAAGTCCAAGTCCATGGTAGAGCAGGCACATATCAGGAATATGAAATGTTGAGTTTAAATATTCTTTAACTGAGAATTAAAGCCCTAGAATTATTGCTGTCACTGATGTTTGCAGCAATGTGTGGTGCAATCACTGTTTACATACATTGCAGTGCATCTCTGTATATTATGACATACAGTATCTCACAAAAGTGAGTACACCCCTCACATTTTTGTAAATATTTTATTATATCTTTTCATGTGACAACACTGAAGAAATTACACTTTGCTACAATGTAAAGTAGTGAGCCTACAGCTTGTATAACAGTGTAAATATGCTTCCCCCTCAAAATAACGTAACACACAGCCATTATTGTCTAACCCGCTGGAAACAAAAGTGAGTACACCCCTAAGTGAAAATGTCCAAATTGGGACCAAAGTGTCAATATTTTGTATGGTCATCATTATTTTCTAGCACTGCCTTCACTCTCTTGGGCATGGAGTTCACCAGAGCTTCTCAGGTTGCCACTGGAGTCCTCTTCCACTCCTCCATGACGACATCACGGAGCTGGTGGATGTTAGAGATCTTGCACTCCCCCACCTTCACCCCACCAGTGAAAATGTCCAAATTGGGCGCAAAGTGTCAATATTTTGTGTGGCCACCATTATTTTCCAGCACTGCCTTAACTCTCTTGGGCATGGATTTCAACAGAGCTTCGCAGGCCTCTTTATCCTCAGCTTCTTTAGCAAGGCAGTGGTCATATTGGAGGTGTGTTTGGGGTCATTAGCATGTTGAAATACTGCCCTGCGGCCCAGTCTCCAAAGGGAGGGGAACTTGCTCTCCTTCAGTATGTCACAGTACATGCTGGCATTCATGGTTCCCTCTATGAACTGTAGCTCCCCAGCACTGGCAGCACTCATGCAGCCCCAGGCCGTGACACTCCCACCATCATGCTTAACTGTAGGCAAGACACACTTGTCTTTGTACTCCTCACCTGGTTTCCGCCACGCACGCTTGACACCATCTGAACCAAATAAGTTTATCTTGGTCTCATCAGACCCCAAGACATGGTTCCAGTAACCCATGTCCTTAGCCTGCTTGTCTTCAGCAAACTGTTTGCAGGCTTTCTTGTGCATCATCTTTAGAAGAGGCTTCCTTCTGGGATAACAGTCATGCAGACCAATTTGATGCAGTGTGCTGCATATGGTCTGAGCACTGACAGGCTGACCCCCCACCCCCTTCAACCTCTGCAGCAATGCAGGCAGCACTCATACATCTATTTCCCAAAGACAACCTCTGGATATGACATTGAGCATGTGCACTCAACTTCTTTGGTCGACCATGGCGAGGCCTGTTGGAGACCTAATGGATTTTCCGCCTGCAGGCGACAAAGTCACCAGGCTTAAATGAACAAATTAATTTTAAATCATTTTTTTTAAGAGAGTAATCTCTATTGTTTGACAGTTCCATTTTAGGGGGGCCTCATCATCCCGCTCTGGATATGTGGTGGGTTGTGGTTATCTTAAAAATAGCAAAAGGTCTGAAGCTGACTGGTTTTGTCTATGAGTGATGGACCTGGGATGGTATGTACTGTACATCAATAAAAGAAAACTGTCTTGTAAGCATTTTCCCTCTAGTGCAGTGGTTCTCAACTCCTGTCCTTGGGACCCACTAACAGACCAGGTTTGCAGGATAACTGAAATGCATCACAGGTGATATCATTTGCTGCTCAGTGATTGCAGTATTCTAGTCTGCATCTCCCCAAGGTAATACTTAAAATCTGGCCTGTTGGCCATCTTGGCCTCCCGAGGACAGGAGTTGAGAACCACTGCTCTAGATTCTCCTGGGGTCTACATTTGTGTGTGTGTGTATAGGGGGGTTCTACCCCTCTCCCCCTTGATATTTTATGAGGGGAGAGCTCTGCCGGGGGTCCTTTGAATATGTGAGCTCATTTTGGTGTATAATGCTTTATGACACTTAGGGGTGTCTTGATTGGTGTGAAAATATCATAGATAGTTTTATTGCAACGAGGCTGATTAGGGGATATGAAATTCATGTGTTTTGCTTTTGTATCATGGAATTAACACAGTATTTTAAATCTGCCATCTCAAATAAGTACACAAGATGGCGGTAGTGAGTGGTCTATTTCGCATGACTTTCAGCATCATTGTTACTCCAGTGGCCACTAGATGGCATTGATTAGGGATTTCTTTACAACCACTCTTTCCTATAGGTTAGCCTATAATAAGGCTTACCTGTAGGTACCGAGAATCTCCTAAACTTGCATAGGAGATATTCACTGTATATGCTTGCGCCAACGTCATCGGCGCATGTACTTGGTGCCGTTTCTAGAGGGCCGTGCCATTACCGGCGGCTCTGTCGTCGTGGCTCTGGCCAATCACAGCACCGGAGCCACAAACCTGGAAGTAACTAAGGGTGTAAGATGTCGGCCTTTGTTCTAAGGTAAGTATTCCATAATGAGCTAATATGCGATGCATACTAGCTCATTATGTCTTTCTCTTGCGGAGTTTTAAAAAAAAAATGTCATGGTTTACAACCTCTTTAACTGATTTCTCTGTCGATTTGCATGTGTTACTAATCTGGCTATTTGAGCTTGTATATTCAGCAATTTGGACTCACAGCTGATTCTGTTGAGTCCTGATGAGATGGGGAGGATGGCACAAATTTAGCCTTTAAAAGGGCTGTACGATTGCTTGCATGTGTGATTCTTCATGTGAAGGTACTGTCTGTGTGGTGGTAGCTGCATCCAGCGCAAAGTATTGACACTTTGGGCCCAATTTTGACATTTTCACTTAGGGCTGTACTCATTTTTGTTGCCAGTGGTTTAGACATTAATGGCTGTGTGTTGAGTTATTTTGAGGGGGCAGCAAATGTACACTGTTATACAAGCTGTACACTTTACATTGTAGCAAAGTGCAATTTCTTCAGCGTTGTCACATGAATAGTTATAAAATATTTACAAAAAATGTGAGGGGTGTACTCACTTTTGTGAGATACTGTATAAAGCAATATATAGGAATTGTATGCTTTGGTTAAGGGGTATTGTATTCTACAGAGTTTGCTGCACATAAAATTAGCTTGTGCCTATTTCGGAGATAGACATAATTTTAGCTTTTTTGTAACCTAAATAAAATAATTACATTTTAAACAGTATGTGGTACAATGTATTATTCCATGAGGAGGTTCAGCACCTTTAAAGTCCCTTATTTCTTGTTGTCTGTGTTTTAGTTGTGATGATATGTAAAGTTTTACTAACACATGCCAAAGATGCAAAACTGCATTCATTAAGGGGTTAAGTATGGTTGTACTTTCTTTAACATTTGAACTTTCATTGAGGCTGGATAGTATCCCTATCCTAACCCACATCCTCACCAGAAACTTTCTCACCTTTGATGGCTCCCATTTCCTCCAGGTACAGGGAGTGGCTATGGGCACATGTTGTGCGCCCTCCTATGCCAACCTGTACCTGGGGGGATGGGAGCGTGATCTCTTTTCTGGTGATGACCACGTGGATGTATTCTCCAAAGTGTTGTGTTGGCTTAGATACATTGATGATGTACTAATGTTATGAAGATCTATAGGTATACAGTGCAATTGCTTAGTATGGAGGAAGAAAAGTTGCAACCCTAAAACCACAATAAGGTATGTATAAAATAGATGCAAAAAGGGGCTGCACTAGTGGCTGAAATACCATATACAAATAGTGATATGTAGTAATGACAGTGTAGTGTGAGGGTGCATAAACAAGGGTATATTTATTACAGTCTTTATATGATGAAATTCCACACTGTAGTGAAGATTATGTGAAGGACACTGGGTGCTTCTATGGTATATCAAAGTATAGTAATCCACCACCAAACAATATAGGCCGCTTACCAGTCGTAAGCACAATATGCGCCTTTGGCTTCTACCCGGCCAGGGTCCCACCAAGGGATATGAAGGACTTCTCCCAAAAAGTATTGCCCCAAGGCCGCCCAATTCAGCTTCCAGCATCAGTCATCCAGCATGGAAAGAAGACTTATATAGTGTCATATTGCTATAAAAAGGTTTATTGAATAAAATAATTGCACTTACAGCAAGTCTGAATAGGTAGAGCATAAAACAAAGACAGCCAGCTCAGCGTGTAAACACATCTAGCAGTGATGTCAGCGCTCCCTCTTTGACAATATCCTATACTGCAGCAGTATCTTGAATCTTTGTGACAAGATTCAACATCTGAATCTTGTCACAAGGATTCAAATACTTAATCTGTATATAACCAAAATATTTTTTTCTTTCACTATGGATATTTTTGAATATAGGGCCACTAGGGTGATGAATCATGAGGGAGCGTTTGAGGCCTATAAGGGCAATGAAGGTGACCTTGCTGGTTTGTTTATGAGGCTTAAAAATCTCATGGTCTCAGAAATGCACACCCAGTGGGACATTATTTATCTGGAACATTAAAAACAACATGGTCCCTAGGAGCTTGAGGTGGGAGATAGCCCCACAGAAAGGTGATGATGATCTCGAAGACTGGTATAAATACTTTAACTGGGCTGGAGTTAAATTGTTACAGTTCTTAAGCAACAGAAACTCACCAAGATTGATGAGGAGGTTAAATTCCTTAAAGAAAGACTAATCACTCACAAAGAAGGCGAAGAGTACAAGGAGAAATTTCAGGCCCTCCAAAAAAATTTGGAAAAAGAGGATAGGGACCAGAAGTTTAAGAAAAAGAAAAAAATACAACAAAGATCTGTTTGATTACCATGCAGCAGTAGTATTTGAGTGGCAGAAAAAAATTATTGTAGACTAACCAGGAAGCAATGAATGTCACAGAGCCCAGTAGAGAGAATGCACTTAATAGAGACTCATCTCTGCGTAGAAATCATTTGCTGCCTCAGAAAAAACCTCTACAGAGAGAATCACAGGTAACCGAAAGGCAGTACACCTACCAGTCTCCCTTTAGGGGTCAGAGGAGCCGCCCGGGTGGGCATCCTAATAGGGCCCCGAGAGACAATATGTGTGGATCTAATTTCAATAATAACCACAATCCTACTTCCTGACATCCTGATTCCAATTCTATAAACTATCAATTGCACCTCCCATGGTACAATTACGGACAGGGAAGAGACCATTGTGGGCAGTACCCTGCACCTTACCAAATTACCAATTACTCTAGAAATAGAGGTAGGGGTTCCTATAAGGGAGCTGACCATGGTGGCAATAGAAATTTTGCCCATTATCAACATGATCAGAGTGAGAATATAACATTTCTACCCAAAATAACTTTTATCCCCTTAGAGACCTAAGTGGCTCGAAAGCAATGAAGGCATCACCTATGACTTGAGGAGTCCTGCACTGAGTGGGGATCAGGCTTGTTCAATGAGACCTCCTGAGACTCATCAATTTGAACCGAAACCTCAGAGGATTGACAATACCAATTATCAAAGTTGGGTTTTTTTTCGGCCAACCCAGGCAGTAAAAAGTCCTGTAGATCAAGAAGGGGAGTCCGAGGGGGGAGGCACATACAATCAAAAAAGGCAAAAGGTACAACAGGCGCTGGCACCTTCAACCTCAGTTCCAAGACCTTAACTGAGTCAGAAAAACTTGTCCTGGACCAGGGGTTGAAATTTGCTCCCCCCAGGAATATGAACAAATTCAAAACCTGTATGGATGTTCACAAATTTGTCCGTAAGGTCAATATAAAAAGATACCTTATATCTAATCCCATTAAAGAGAATCATGCCACTTCTTCGGGTTTTGTCCATTCTGACCTTAGAAATGCTTCATTGTTCAATCCCCCAGGGGCACTGGCCCCCCATCTCTGAGGGTGTTCAGAGATGTGGTCTTAATAGATCTTGAATCTATGAAGTTTAAGATGGTTAAACTAAAATGAGATCTACAGGAAGGTCTGGACTCTTTTTGTGAAAATAAAGACTTAATTGTCCGCCCTGCGGATAAAGGGGGTGGTATTGTGGTCTTGGACTGAGCTAGTTACATATCAAGAATGTACAGGATTCTTAGTGACCAGACCACATACAAAATATTGGACACAGATCCCAAACATACTTACATGTCTACAGGTCTCAATGCTATTATTCAAAAGGGATTGAGACAGGGCATCCTCACTAAAAACAAGAGCCTATTTCTATCTCCCAAAGCTCCTAAAACCCCTATTATCTATTACTTGCCAAAGTTGCATAAAGATCCCGTCTGCCCCCCTTGGATGGCTGATTGTTAGTGGGATAGATTCCCTGACTTCTCGGGTGGGCAGATATGTAGATCACTTTTTGCAGCCTTTGGTACAGGACATGCCCTCGTTCCTTAAGGATTCCAGACATATTATTAACCTACTGTCTGGACATACTCCGACAAGAGAAATGTGGATGGTAACTGCAGATGTCACCTTGCTGTACGCTATCATACCACATTCTATACCACATATAGAGGCAGTGGAATACTACTTGAAATGGGTCTCGGAGCTGCCCCTGGAACAGATCACATTTATAATTGAACTACTGGAGTTTGCTGCTTCCTCCAACTATTTTTGGTTCGACCAAAAGTTTTATAGCCAAGTAAAGGGGTGGCCATGTGGGCTAAATATGCCCCCAGTTTGGCCAACCTCTTTATGGCTCGGTGGGAGGAGGATGTCGTCTATGCCCGGGAAACTCCCCAGCTAGTGTTCTGGGCAAGGTACATCGATGATGTCCTCCTCCTATGGGATGGAGATCATCCCAGTCTGGTGGAGTTATTTGAGGATTTGAACTGCAACACCTGGGGTATTGAACTTAAATATGAAGCTAGTTAGACCAAGATACATTTCTTGGATCTGACAATTAAAATCAAAGAAGACTGGTTTGTTACATCCACTTTTTTCAATTTAACGGACAGAAACTCCTTTATACCTCTTGGAAGCTGCCACCATGATCCATGGCTTAAGGGAGTTGAGAAAGGATATGATCCGAATTCACTCAGCACATTGGTTAAACATGTATCCTCTATGAACAGGGAGGATTTGTTAAGAGAAAGGCCAGAGGTGGATAGAGGTGGAACTGCTCCAGTCGTACCATTTATTACCACCTACTCCTGCCAGGCTAGGATGGTCAGACGTGTTATATCTCGCCATTGGCACATTCTAAGGAATGATCACATTCTGGGTAAAGCGTTACCTGATCATCCATCTGTAGTGTTTAAGGGAGCTTCATCCTTAAGGAAAAGCATAGCCCCTAACGTATTGGACCCTCCGGTCCAGAAAGTTAGTTTCTTCCATGGATTAGCTGGTTTCTACCAGCGTAGAAGTGTAAAAGGTGCAGAGTATGCTCTCTTAATAATTTTACAGGGAGAAAATTTAATAAGTTTGTTTCCACCACAACTTCACAGGAATTTAGGATCAAGCCTTTTGTGACCTGTGGCACAAAGGGAGTGGTCTACTTGTTGCAATGTCCTTGTGGGCTCGAATATGTGGGGAGGACCAAACGCCCACTACAAGTCAGACTCAATGAGAACATCACTAACATTCTTACAGGTTTCAAAAAACATTCAATTTCAAGACACTACTGTGATGTTCACCACCATGACCCTTCTAATACCCTTTTGGCAAGGTGGCTCCCTAGTCAGAGAGATTTCGAGACTCGAGATGGCATGGATCCATAGAATTAAATGTTATGCCCCTTTCGGACTCAATATTGATGTAGATGTCAATGCGTTTATAGACAATTCTTAATCCTGCTATTATGTTGTATGTTGGGACCTATTGATTTCTATGTGAACATGATCTGGGGGTCAGATTAGTTGATTGCCCGACATATTTACGTTTATATAGAACCAATCCTTCACTTATTGGACAGGTTAATAATTTTTTTGGCTCTTCTTGTCACCTTTTGTAGAATGCATATGGGGGTTTGATCCAAGCCTGGGTTTGTATTTTTTAAGCCACTTTTATTTCTTTGTCTTGATGATATCCTGTGGTACTTCCCTGAGGTCCTGTTTTATTGATTCAGTTTATATCTCCAAGATTCTTTTTTGCCGTTATTCAATATTTATTTACCTGGCTCCCGGGCTGATTATCCTCCATTAGCTTGGAGGATGGCTGATCTAATGACGATAGTTGAACTAGCACTTTTTCCTGAGGTCTAGGATGATAGGATGATTGCCCTTGTTTTTGTTTTTATATTTTATTTTTTTATTTTAATTTTTTTAATATATTTTTGAGCTATACATTTTTTTCCCATTGGTGTCATATTAGTCCCTGATTGGAATCAAATTCTGTAAGAACGACTCATAACACCACCTATTTACTTATCTGTGATCCTACACCTTGGACTGGTATCGACATATAAGTTAGACATTTGCAATTCGTTTAGTTCCAAATCGAAATTCGGACACATTTTTTATTATTTGGAATTTGGATGCATCCGAATTTCTGAATTACAATAGTAACGATTTTGAATGAATCTGAAAAAATTTGATTCGAAAAAATTTGGCCGAAATAGTCGAATCGAATTTGAAAACAAATCAAAATAAAAATTAAAACGAATTATAAAAAAACTATTTTCTAAAATGGAATATAAAATATAAAGTAATATAACAAAAAAATGAATAGTAAAAGATAGAATAGAGAAGAATATAATTATATTAAAAATAGAATATAACCAATTAGCCATGTTCCGAAATTCTAATTTCGAATAGTATAACTTTGAATGAGATTGGAAAATAATCCAAAACAAAGAAAACCAAAAGAAAATAATATAATAGAAAATAAGAGAATAGAATAAAAAATAAATAAAATATAAAATAAATAGAAAACACAGTCTTCTGAAATTCGAATTTCAAATAGAAAAAAATCAAACTAAGCAGATTAGATAGAAAGAGAATAATAAACAAATTTTATCATAATTAGATTTTTTAAAAATGGAATGAGTTCCTGTTTCGAATAGCCTGAAATTTATTTAAAATAGAAAATATTATAGTAGAATTTAAAACAGTATAACATTATAGAATAGAAAATATGAGAATTCAAAAAGTAATAGAACAGATTCAGAAAATCAGAACAAATTAAAATAGAATAATCTTTATATTAGACATGTGTATAGTAAATATATATACTATTTTTAGAAATTCGAATTTTTAATATAATGACAACAAATAGAAAAGATTAGAAAAGAATAGATTAGAAAATAAGAGAATTAGCTAGAAAAAAATAGAAAAACAATAGATCAGAATAGATTAAAGTAGAAGAATAATATACTATTACTACTATTATCTTCTGAAATTCGAATTTCGAACATAATATATAATAATATATATAAATCATATTTCGAATAGACTTTAATTAAATTTGAATAGAAAAGTTTATAATAGAATAGAACAGAATAGGAAAGAATGGAATAGAAAATAAGAGAATAAGATAGAAAGACTAAAAAAAAAAACAATAGAACATAATGAAATTATATATATATATATATATCTCAATTTTCCTAAATTCTAATTTTTATTGCAACATGAATTCCAATTTCTAATAGACTGAATATGAATTTGAATAGAAAATAGATTAATAGAATAGAAAATAATAGAATAGAAAATAAGAGAATAAGATAGAAAAGAATAGAAAAAAAAATACAACTGAATAGAATTATATATATTACCTTTATGTTGGAGTTGAATTCTAATGAAAGGGGTATTGAATTCAAATACGAGGCCAGTCTGGAGACAATCAACTTCCTTGACCTCAAAATTTGGGTTGAAAGTGGACAGCTTCAAACGGCCACGCACTTTAAGGCTGGATTCACACCATTGCGGTGCGAATTCCAGCCTCTCTGCTGCCGGGAAGGGACGGAGCCGCCGTTCGGCGGCTCCTGTCCATTCCCACAGCGCAGCAGCTGCGGGGGGAGAGATGGGGGAGGAGCCGCGAGCAGGGGAAAATATCCCCGTTCAGTGCGGAGTGCATCTCCGTGTTAGATGCGCTCCCACTGGACTCAACGGGCTGGGAATTCGCACCGCATTGCACAAAAAACGTGTGCGGTTTTTGTGCAATGCGGAGTGCGAATGCACCGCACAGATGTGAACTGGACACATTGAAAACAATGTGTTTTCAAGTGTCCTGCGAATTGGATGCGGTTTAAGCCGCATCCAATTCGCATAGGTGTGAACCCAGCCTAAAACCACCGACAGGAATTCATACATTCCTAGAGATAGCTGTCATTATAAAGCTTGGCTAGATGCAGTCCCTAAGAGCCAATACCTTAGATTAAGGAGAAATTGTAGCAAAATAGATGTATTTCATAAACAAGCAAGAACACTTACATCAAGGTTCTTGGATAAAGGTTATGGACGTGAGATGTTAGAACAGACAGTATCCACAGTGGAAAAAGTTAATCGGGAGGAACTTCTAAATGATAGACCTATAATAACAGGTGGACAAAATGGAGACATGGGGATCCCCTTCATTACAGGGTTCTCAGCACAACATTATCAGATCAAAAAATTGATTAAGAGACATTGGCACATTATTAAAAATGACCCAGTGTTAAGTGAGGTGTTACCTGAACACCCCCGGGTGGTCTTTAGGGGTGCTCCTACCCTTAGGGACCAATTGGCCCCTGGTGTATGTGATCCCCCTGTCGACAGACCGAGTTTCTTCGGGGATATGAAGGGTTTCCATAAATGTAGAAAGTGTGCTGTATGTCAAATCAATGGTATCACAGCTAGGAAAACCAATACCTTCAGGTCTAATGGCACCAATCAGAGTTTTGCTATCAAATCCTTCATTTGTTGTAATACACCTAATGTTGTATATTTGATCACGTGTCCCTGTGGGCTTCACTATGTGGGGAGGACAGTGACCCCTACAGGTGAGGCTCAAGGAACACATAGGCAACATCAAGCGAGGTTTCAAGCATCACCCCCTCTCTAGACACTATCGCGAGAGACATGGCAGGGACCCTAGTGGTACCATGTTTCTGGGGATAGATGTATTAAAAATGCATTGGAGAGGTGGTGCTAAGAGGAGAGAGATTTCGAAACTCGAAATGAATTGGATATTTAAGATACAAAGTTTGAGGCCCAAAGGGTTAAACGCAGATGTGGAACTTAATGCGTTTATTGATAATTCATAACGTTTTGGGCTTCATAAATGTTGAATATTAATATTTTGATTATGTGAGGAATATTTTTTGCTTCTTTACACTGATGTTGATTTTAATTTCACTTTTCAATTATCAATGTTGGAACATGTAATTTTTATATTTTTATATTTTTCTGTTGGACCATTTATAGGTTAAGTAAAGCTCAAAGCTTTAGAGAGAGGAGAATCGTGGTGGAGAGGTTACGTAAAAATTATGTAGATAGGGGTCTTTGTACCGTCCCTGGGATCACCATGGTACAAAG
>BLSH010072317.1:366389-397128 GCA_018402905.1 Glandirana rugosa | reverse complement strand
ATGGCAAAGACCTGTTGCTCTACATAAAGATGGCCTAGGCTATAAGAACATTGCCAAGACCCAAGAGCCTGAAACTAGGCTGTAGCATGGTGGCCAAGACCATACAGCAGTTTAACAGGACAGGCTCCACTCAGAACAGGCCTTGCCATGGTTGACCAAAGAGGTTGAGTGCACATGCTCAGCGTCATATCCAGAGGCTTTTTTTGGGAAATAGACGTATGAGTGCTGCCAGCATTGCTGCAGAGGCTAAAGGAGTGGGGGGGGTCAGCTTGGCAGTGCTCAGACCATACGCTGCACACTGCATCAAATTATTCGGCATGGCTGTCATCCCAAAAGGAAGCCTCTTCTAAAAATGATGCACAAAAAGACCACAAACAGTTTGCTGAAGACAAGCAGACTAAGGACATAAATTACTGGAACCATGTCCAGTAGTCTGATGAGACCAAGATAAACTTATTTGGTTCAGATGGTGTCAAGCGTGTGTGGTGGCAACCAGGTGAGGAGTACAAAGACAAGTGTGTCTTGCCCACAGTCAAGCATGGTGGTGGGAGTGTCATATTCTGGGGCTACAGGAGTGCTGCTGGCACTGAGGGAACCATGAATGCCAGCATGTATTGTGACATACTGAAGCAGAGCATGATCCCCTCCCTTCGGAAACTGGGCCGCAGGGCAGTATTCCAACATGATAACGACCCCAGACACACCTCCAAGATGACCACTGCCTTGCTAAAGAAGCTGAGGGTAAAGGTGATGGACTGGCCAAGCATGTCTCCAGACCTAAACCCTATTGAGCATCTGTTGGTCATCCTCAAACGTAAGGTGGAGGAGCGCAAGGTCTCTAACATCCACCAGCTCCGTAATATCAACATGGAAGGGTGGAAGAGGACTCCAATGGCAACCTGTGAAGCTCTGGTGAACTTCATACCCAAGAGGGTTAAGGCAGTGTTGGAAAATAAATGGTGGCCACACAAAATATTGACACTTTGGGCCCAATTTGGACATTTTAACTTAGGGGTGTACTCACTTTTGTTGCCAGCGGTTTAAACATTAATGGCTGTGTGTTGAGTTATTTTGAGGGGGCAGCAAATTTACACTGTTATACAAGCTGTACACTCACTACTTTACATTGTAGCAAAGTGTCATTTCTTCAGTGTTGTCAAATGAAAAGATAGAATGAAATATTTACAAAAAATGTGAGGGGTGTACTCACTTTTGTGAGAAACTGTATAAGAAGCCAGTAATGGACATACCAGGCTCCACCTTTAACTAACATATAGCTTTTGCATGACACTTTAAGTCCTTCTATAAAATACAAATATAGTGGGGGAGATTTATGAAAACTGGAGCACTCAAAATCTGCAGCTGAGCATAGTAACCAATCAGCTTGTGACTTTTAACTCTTAAGTTGCATGACAAGTCGCAGCAGTGTGAACTGGGGCTTATTGTTAAAGCTTAATTGAACAAGCTGAAGTTAGAAGCTGATGGCTACTATGTACATTTGCACCAGATTCTGTGTGCACCAGTTTTAGTAAATCCACCCCAGTGTGTCAACAGCATCACCCATATATCCAGTTTCCAGTTTATAACTAGCTAGCTAGGTTTGTGTCTTACAATTCTACAGGATTTACTCACATTAACCACTTCCGGATCGCGATGTGTACTTTTACTGCTGCAGAGTCGCAGAGTAGCGCAAATCGCTGTCTATCGCCAGCGATCTGCGCACACGCAGCTAGGGGGCGAGCACGTGCTGCCAGCGGCATGCTCTCTTGCCCGCCGCACACTCCCTGAGCAGGGCCACAGGTCGGGTGGACTCGATGTCCACTGGCGACCCGTGATCGTCTGTTAGAGCAGAAAAGCGTGGAACCGCCGATGTAAGCACGGCGGTTCCCTGCTCTGTCAGGCGGCATGACAGAGATCTACTGATCCCTGTACTCGGGATCAGTTAGATCTCTTATGCCCCTGGCAGCCCAGCCCCCACACAGTTAGAACACACCTAGGGAACACAGTTAACCCATTCATTGCCCCCTGCAGGTTAACCCCTTCCCTGCCAATGACATTTATATACTAAACAGTGTCTATTTAAATTTCTGATCGCTTTATAAATGTCAATGGTCCCAAAAAAGTGTCAAAATGTCCAACATGTCCGCTGCAATATCGTAGACCTGATAAAAATCGCAGATCACCGCCATTACTAGTAAATCGCAGATTGCGATTTTTTTCCACAAATATGTAGAAGTATATATATTGGCCAAAACTGATGAATACATTTGGTTTTTTTTATTTATTTGGACATTTATTATAGCAAAAAGTAAAAAATATTGTTTTTCATTCAAAATTGTCACTCTTTTTTTGTTTCCAGCAGTGATCAGAAGTGACACGGAGGTGATCAAATACCACCAAAAGAAAGCTCTATTTGTGGGGAAAAAAGAACGCCAATTTTGTTTGGGTACAACGTCACACGACCGCGCAATTGTCAGTAAAGTGACGCAGTGCTGAATCGCAAAAAGTGCTCTGGTCCTAATGTGGGAAATCCTTCAGGGGCTGAAAGAAATAATATGCCCAGAGCAAACATTCAGAGCATTCACAACCCCCATGCACTTACCTGCCTGCTGACTACCTGATGTCCTGAATTATGGACAACATTTAGGATATTCTAAATGTTATATTTAGTTGTAAGCATCATCCCATATGAACTCATGCAATTACAACCTTTCTGTATGAAATTCTTTAGCGATTCCCACCACTTTCTAATACTTTTTAGGCGTTTCTTAATAAGTCCTATAGCACAGCCCCCCTGGCATCAGTTCCCATTTTATAAGATCCCATAAGTGCAATAAGTGCTGTCATAGAGGTGTCATAAGTATAGTCCTTTAATTATGATCACATCACCCTCTGGTACTCAGCTCCTCATCTTATACAATATCCTATAGAGAGAGACACCCCCTTCCTCCATGACCTGACCCCCCCTGACTGAGTCACCCCAATGTATAGCTATATAGCATGTGGCTCCCTCCCTGTCTCTCTGCTTGCCTGCCATTGGCCAGCTGTGCAATGTGCCGGCGCTGCCGGGAGCCTCTCTGCCTGCTACATAAAGCGTTGCTAAGTACCGACTGTGAGTCTCCGAGGATGTGAGTACCGGTCCTCTCTCCATCCTTATCATACTTCTACAGCCACTTCCAGAGGATGTGTGCAACAGGCTCTCTCCATCCCTGATACCCACCTGCAGCCTGCATCATCCCTGATACCTTCCTGCAACTTGCACCATCCCTGGTACCCTCCTGGAGCATGTACCATCCCATACCTTCCTGCAGCCTGTACTATCCCTGATACCCTCCTGGAGCATGTACCATCCCTGGTACCTTCCTGCAGCCTGCACCATCTATGATACCCTCCTGCAGCCTGCACCATCTGTGATACCCTCCTGCAGCCTGCACCATCCTTAATCCCTTCTGCAAACAACCAAAGGCTCATATACCCCCTGGCAGCCAGTTACAGGGGCTGCTAGCTCCAGCCTCTGCTTCTGGAGTGTGACATTCATCTATGCTGCCTGTGTGACCTCCAGTTCTGATGTGGTCTTGCCTAACCACTTTCAAGGTTCTGAATGCCAGTCTGCTTTTCATCAAGATGCCAAAGCTCGCATCAATTTTGAAGCCAGTACTTATCCAGTCCTAAGTCCAGAACCAGCGCTGACCCACTCCTGTAGCCAGAACCGAGTGTGACCCAATTCTGCAATAAGAACTAGCTCTGACCCACTTTTACAGACAGAACAATCTGTGCCCCACTCCTGCAGCCAGAACCAAGCCTCATCACACTGCCAGCTTCTTTCTATCCACTGCAACAGGTTCTGTACATCAGTCTCAGCAGCTACGACTTACTTCTGCAGCCATCGCCATCCCCGACCCGCTCCTGCAGCCACAAGCAGTTTGGTTTTATCTCAGCAACAAGTCTCGTTTGTCTGCTGCGATCCTCTCCAACAGCCAGGAGCAAACGTGGAGGTCCATTCCCCCCCTGATTCTGCTCCACAAGCCACCCCGTGACTCTGCCGGATTGTGATCCACTCTCTAAGCCAGTACCAGTTGTGTGCACCAGTCCGACCCACAGTGCCCACCTGTGACTTCCTACAAGCTGTTGGCATCTGTCTCCCAGACTTTCAGCTCTGCCAGTGCCATCTGTGCCCCTCTCCCCTCTCCGACAGCCAGCACCAAGTGTGCCTACTCTTTAGCAGGGAGTGCCAGCTGTGCCCCTCTCCGTTGCAGCCAGTGTCAGCTGTGCCCCTCTCCCCTGCGGCTAGTCTTGCGAGACTCCCTGTTGGCATCCAGTGCCATCTGTGTCAGTCTGTATGTGTGTCAGTCTCCGCATTTTATCCCGAGCCAGCTGAAAGCAACAGTTTCTCTTGGAAGAAGACCCAGTGCCCTTCGGCTACCCTCTCCAGGCTGCATCCCGCATGCTGCCGGTGGGTTTCTACTCGTGTCCGGGACTGTGGGTGACCATGACATAGAGCCCTGGAGAGCAGTCACATTGGAGATGAGTTTCCATAAAGAGGACGGTGTGAGCTTGTGCCAAAAAGCCTTGCAGATCGTGTCGGAGCTTTGCCTGGGAGGGCAGGTGGAATGGGAAAAGTGCACTGGAATCTTCCCCTCCACCAACCATGGAGCAGGCAGTACAGGTAGGTGACCCCACTGCTAAACCTGGGGGAGATCCTTGTTCTTCACTGTGCACCCAACATTGACCCCACTATTAATTTGGGGAAACCTCTTCCCTTCACTGTGTACCCAGCACCGACCCAAAAACTGAAAGAGACCCAAGCCCTGTATTGTGTACCCAACATTAATCCAATGCTGTTCATGGGAGAGACCCCTGCATTTCACGGTGGACCCAACACTTAATGAAAACCTGAGGGAGACCCATGCCCTTCACTCTAAACCCTACACTAACCCCACTGCTGAGTCTGGGAAAGGCATCTGCCTTTTATTCTGTACCCAACATTGACTCCACTGCTGAACTTAGAAGAGAACCCTGTGTACCTAACACTGAAAGTTAACTACTACTACAACCCAGTTTCCCCATTCCCACACTGTTGGGACCCATTTCTCCAGTTATTGTAAGGTTACAAGTTCCTGCATGCCTTGCTAACCAAGGCATGCTGGAACATTTCGTTTTTTTTCTATATCAGGTTGAGAGCTAGATGTTGACTGTAGGTTAATCTTAACATTTACAGAAGGGCTTAACTGTCATTACCAGTATCTGACTCCTCAAAGTGTAACCCCCAAGTTCTGGTACCCCCCGAAACCCCTCTTCATTCTTTAATACTAGTCTCTAAAAACTCTACACTTGATAACCTGTTGTATGATGGCCACCATACCCCAGAACCATATCACCAACTTTGGATGCCCAAAAATAACATCCAAATCTTTTAAACTTTACAATTTTGCTCATTGCTCCTGTTGTTCCCCTTAAATTTGTCCCCCACTTTAATTATCTCAGTGTCTTCTATCACATATCTTAGTTCAGCCCATTGTATGGGTTAGCTGCCAGAGTTGCACACCAAGAACATAACCCAGACCACTGAAACCCCACTACCAGAATTCCTAGACAATCTATGGATACCATGGTATCTTTCTTTCCCCAAATCCTCCATATACCCAAACCTCCATACTCTAGTGAGGGTGGGGAGAAGCCTTTTTGTTGAACCCCACCCACATAACTCTCCACCTCTAACCTTTCCACTAAGCCAAAAGTGGCAATTAAAGCACCCTCTTCTCACAAATGGAAAGGCTGGGATCATTTTGTTTTTTATTTTTTTTCAAGGAAAGCTCTCTTTCCAGAAGCAAAGTGATTGAAGCATTACTGGGCAACCGATTCACAAATACTGGAAAAAGTAGGGTTGCTGCCAATAGCAATCATTCAGGTTTTGCATTTAATTTTATAGAAAAAACAAACAAGAATTATGATTGGCTGCTACTCCCCATTTCCTAATTAACCCTTCCGCCTAACCATACTGTTCCCAACAACCCCTTCCCCCAATACCACCTTTTTGATCTATCTCCATCCATCCCTTGGTCCCCTCTCCTCTTCGAGCTCCCAGTTCCTCCATCCTGGGTGTCTTGCTGGATGCTGTGTGGTCCCTGTCATCCTCAGTCAACAGAGACTGGAGGAGTCTGCGATCTGGATTAATAAAGCTGCAGACTGTGTGGGCGTTAAGACAGTTCAACTTTCTCCCCTTCCACATCGGAGGAATCTCCTGAAAGGAAATTATTTCACCTGATATGTCAAGGGCTGAGCGTGCTCTGCTTTGCTGATGGAGTACAGCAATTTACTCATAGAATACCCACCACCCCAGTTTTACATCACTGTGTACCTATGTATGTATCACCCCCAACATTATGCTACTGTGTACCCCCAGAAAATATACATAACCAAGATATAACACTCCGCTGTGCCCCAAAACATGTCACATAATATATGTGACATTCACCAAACATTCACTGTAGGTGAATCTTCCTGCTGCATAGGGCTTAAGTCAATGTGCTTGATTCACCTGCAGTGAATGATCGCTGAATGTCACATCCACTGCTTTATAAATATACCCCTTAATGTTATGCTTCAGTTTGTTCCAATAACCCACTGCTATGTATTCCAAGAAATACAAATCAACCCAATATTACATTCATGCAAATCTTTGCAATGTACACATCATACCAGTATTACACTGCATGGAAAGACTCATCATCCCTATGTTACACTGCTTGTACTTTCTAAACATACTAAACACCCCAATATTATCCTGCATTTTCTCACTGAATTTACCCATCACTCAAATACTTCTTTCTGCTTCTATACTATTACTGTGAGTTCCCAATATTATTACATTAGCACTAGCCCCATTATAAAAATTCATGTTAAATGCGTTGCCTACTATAGGGAGGTGAAAAGGTATGGGGTGTTAAAGGCAATCGAACGTCAGCCTGTAGGAAAACATCTACAGCATGTGTGGTCTCAAAATTGCAGGACATATTAGTTGTAATCATTAATTTAGGAATCCTACATCTATGGTACAATAATAGCTTAGGGTCTATTCCTATGGGGCCATAGTTAATATGTATTACTTACCACTGCAATAGATCAAACTAAATGCTTACTGCCCTGTTTTCATGGTTAGGAAGCCCTGTATAAGACAAATGTTGGGGCCCCCGGATTATAGCATGCAGCACTGCCTGAATGCTTCTCCTATGTAATTATGTTGTGATTACAGATTTTCTGTTTCAGGAGAACACTTGTTGCTTTGCAGACTGAGTCACATCTTCTGCAGTCATTGCTGTGCGGTGTACATGCCAGGTCTGATCACAGAGGACCTTCTTGCCCACTACACCATCACTATAGAGGTTTGCAGTCATCAAAGCCTGTTTTGTGAATGGAAGGCAGAGAGAGTCAATGTAACAATGGAATGTACATTGTTCTTTCACTGGAGCAGAGGCTGTGTAGGAGTCTGCCAGTATCCATTCATACTTCAGGCTCTGTTCTTCTAGTACAGGTTAGAGAATGAAAAGGCTTGCTTTTTTCATGTATATCTTGGTTTTCAGTCTGGGATTGTCACACATTGTTTATGGTAAAGTAGATGTAATCTCTAACTCTAAAGACATTATTTTGTTAAAGCAGTGCGTATCTAAAACAATCACCATGTGCTTTGAATAATAAATTGTTTTCACCTTTTTTCATCCTGAAAACAGAAAATGGTAATTTTATGATACACAGTTTTTGTCAAGCTGTTTAAATCTACTTAAAATTGACACTGTGGTTGCAAAAAATACTAAATAATGACCCCTGCAAAAGAAGAGGCATAATACTTAGATACGTACAGGAACGTTTGACCAGCTGACCCTCAGCATACTTATCTTACTCTTTCATAGGATGGCCATACGTTATACAATTTTCTTGTATAGTTTTCCTTTAGATTTACCAAAAGCATATAATATGAGGCATAGGCGTGCGCACATAGGGTGGCAGGTGTGCCTGGGTACACCCTAATCACCCTATACTGTGCAGATTCCCCCGGCTGCCTGGCAACAGAGAAAGGAACAGGGGAAGCTCTGAACTCAGTCTCTTTCTCTGTCTCAAAAGTGAGACATCAGGGGTCTGTTTAGACCTCTGATATTTCACCAAAGCCCCTCCCCACAGCAGAGCTCCTACATAAAATTGTAAAAAAAATTAATAAAATATAATATTGCAAAAAAAATTATAAAAAAACAAAATTGTAAAAAAGTAAAATAAAAATAAACTACTGACACCGATATCTGCCCTTCTGACATATATATACACACACTCATGTTTGTTTGCGCTTTGTGGTGCACACCCTAATGCAAGAGGCTGTGCACACCTATGATATGAGGTCATACCTAAACACTCTCAATGTGTATGCACTCAGGCAGGCCCTTGCGCTACATAGTTGAAGGTAAATCTAAAGGAAATTGAATAAGAAAATTGTATATTGTATGGCCAGCTTTACTCATAAGCTTACTCTTGTAATGAATCTGGTGGGCACGATCCACGTGCACCAAAGCGTAACCATCTAAGATGTAGAGATGATCAGCACTTCCAGGGTAAGGGCCCATGCACACTGGCTTAAAAATTGCTGCTTCTAGAGGAGTTGTGTTCAGCCTGTAGAAGCAGCTCAATGTTATCCTATGTGTCCATGCACATTAGGATGGTTACAGGCATATTTTAAACTCAACGTTTAGAGGCAGGAAAAAAGAAAATGCTTCTGGTTTGCATTTCTGATTGAAGCTTTTTGGAAGAAAAAACGCAAAACTCTTCTAAACTTGTCTAAACTCTGTACAAAAAACGCTCTATACAAGCATTTTTTCTGCCAAGGGAACAGGCTTTTTTTAAGCCCAGTGTGCACGGAGCCTAAGAGTTTAATGCAAGGCTTTATTTAATCCATTAAAAGCAATGTATTTTGGTACAGAAAAAATGCATTTTACAGCCATGGCGTTTCAACCCACCAAAGAGTCAAAATATACCCTATTTTTACTGGTTAAATAAAAACTTGAATTTACCTTTATCATGAAAGTGCTATCATCTTTGCAATGTTTGATATAATCTCTGGTCAGTTAAGTCCTCATTCCAATATGCTAAAGCTTAATGGTGACTGAAGCATCTTCAACATCAACTCACTTTTGGCTTTTTTGGATTCCTGAATCCTGCTTCATCCTCCAGCCCCTACATCATTTTTGTGTCTATACATCAGTGGTCAGGTGTTGTGGACAGAGATGGAGATAAGAGCTATTGGATCCGATTATAAGAGTACCACTGCACTTACATTCCTGTGGAATTAAAGGTTTATTTTAAAGCAAAACCTCTTGGTTGGATCTTCTACCACACCTGATATCCCTAAAACCAGGATGACTAGCTTCCTGGCCACAAGCTCTAGTTGATTCCGCCATCCATATGTTCCTCAATATTGACTAGAGAGACTGCCCATCGCAGTGATGGTATCTAGTTTGTGCTGGAGACCATACTGCACTGACTGAATCAGTCATTGGTCATGGGTGGGTGGTTCTGTGGGCAAGTAGATAGGAATTCCTCCTGAAGGTTGTGTCCAGTTTTAAGTGATGGTAATGAAACATCTTGGGGTTTGGGCTGCTGCCTTTTGGTACGGCCTTTTGGTCGTTTCAACATGTAGACTTGGAAAAGAAGAAAGAAAGGAGTGCATGTTGTCCAAAAGAATGCAGATTTGAAGGTAGGCTAAAAGGTATTTATTGGGGGGGGGGGGGGAGGAACGTAGAATGGATGGTGACTGGTGGGGGAACGAATGGGTGGTGGAGTACTAGGGGTGCAATGGGATGAAATGGATGATGCCTGGTGCTGAGGTGGTGGTAATGCTGGAAACTAGAATACTGTGGAGATGCTGCAAAATTACTATAAAAAACACTGTACAATTGCTGTAGAAAGCATTGTAAAGGAATCTTTAGCTGGGGGCAGATTTGGGTACCAAGAAGGGACTGGGTAATGGCTCATGTAGGGAAAAGATAAAACGTTTCATTGGTGAGCTTAGGGGTAGGAATATGAGCATATGGGGAGAGATGAATTGTGAATGTGAGCGGTACTCAAAGCCATGAGGCTACTACTTCAGCAAGGAGGATTTGCTGGCTCACTGAATCAGTGGTCACAGAGATAGGACAATAATAAGGTGCAGGAGGAAGGTGGGCAAAGCTGAGGACTATGTGAGGACATTGCTAGGGATGGATTTCCATCATTGGAGTCACAACCTTGTGCCCACAAAACCTCTGTTCTAGAATCAGATTTTTCTTGTTTTACTGCTCTGAATTGGTCTTAGAATAATTTAAAAATTATATGAGATGACTGTATATAAATAGAACAAAAATAAGTGGCCGATCCATCTACAGAAAATAGCTGCCCCATAGGTCTACAGTGCCTTATGGCAACAGTTGCTGGTCAGTTGTCTGTGTTTCAGAGGATTCTGGCCATTGGGGGTCCCAGGTGCTAAGCTGACTACTGGCATTTTGATGTGGTTTCTGCCACCACAGGCACACTTTAAAAGAAAATGTCAGGATATACGGTATTAAATCATGCCATATTGTAACTGTAGTGTAATCTATCAACAAGTGCTAAACTGATTACACATGAGGTTTTTGCATCTCTACAGCAATATTTCTACAATAATTTGAAATTCAGATTACGTTATATTTGATTACAGTGGCTGGGTAGAAGGGATTACACAGAGAGGTGTTCTAAATAGGACTGATTTAAATTCACATGGTAGTTAATCCTTTCTTGTGAAACAAGCTGGTTTTTACTTAATAACAGTGCACAAAAATCAACAGTGATATGCAAAGTGGGGCATTGCTGTGGCTAAAGTGATAAACACACCTCGCCTGCCTTGGGTGCAGGTTTCAAATCCTTCATAGTTTGTATGAATTTGCTGTATGCAGATTGTATGTACAGTATTTCCTTTATGGGCTTCCTACAGGTGTGCTGGTTTCCTTTCGCAGTACAAGAACATACTAGCACGGGCATTCATGTCTAAACAAAGTGACTCTAGACTGTGTGTGGCAATAGTAGGGAGAATATCGGGGCATTTGATAATGTATATGGATCTATTGACTTAATAGAGCTCTGCTAAATGCACAAAGCACAGTTTACCGGTTGTTAGAACAATTAGAAAGTATTTATAGTTTTTTTTTTTTAATATTTTTTTATGATTCTTTATCTACCCCCTACTAGTCATTATTGTAGTAAATGGACAGTAGGGGGAGCTGTTGTTCTAAGTGGACCTTTAAACACATCCTGATGTTTACAGTCGGTGCGCGCCATGCCTATGAACCCACTGTCATTAGACAGCAGAGATCATAGGTAAAAGGCACAGAGCCAATATGAAGTTAATTTACAGTTCTGCATGAGTAAATGTAATTCAAATTATCATAGCACTGCACTAAGTCACTCTCAGTCAAACTATCACAGATTCGCACCGGATAATTGCCGGTGAAACTATCACAGCACTGATAACTGAAAAATTCCCTGGAAAGGAAGGGGGTCTAACATGCTGGTTTTAAAGGGGAACCACTCTGCATCTGAGCACCGCAAACCAAAAACAGTATTTAATTCAATTCACTTACTATTCAAAGCAAACTCACCCATTCATTCCTGTCTCCATGCTATATTTTGCTGAGAAATCCCTTTAACACCCCCCCCCCAACAATTGAGTAATGACAGATGATTCATGTAGCATTTACTCCACGGAATCCATCTGCCCTTAGCTCAGGCATGCAGGCAGGAGGGTGTGCTTAGCTGAGAAAACCCCTCCTCTCCTGAAGTCTCCTGGGAGGCTTAATTTGCCTAGGCCAGAAACCAGAAAGTAACTGAAGAAATGTAATAAAGAGGTAAAACAAGAAAATATAATATACCTTCCTATTTACTAATGCTATCAGCATAAGGATTAAAAATAGTTGACTGAGAGAGGGAAATTCCACTTTAAGGTGGTTAAAGTGATTGTACAGTCCAGTTTTTTAAAAAAATAACAAGCATATTGTATTATACTTACATTCTCTGTGCAGTTGGTTTTGCACAGAGCAGTCTGGATCCTCCTCTTCTCTGGTCCCTCATCGCTGCTCTTAGCCTCTCCCTTCTGTCGAGTGCTCCCACAGCAAGCAGCTTGCTAAGGGGGCACCCAAGCCGAGCTGCAGCTCCATTTGTCCATTCAGACACAGAGCTGCCGTTCGGCCCAGCCCCCTCTCTCCTCTGATTGGCTGACTTTGATTGACATCCGCAAGAGCCAATAGCGCTGCTGCATGGCCAAGGGAATCGTGGACATCGCTGGACAGAGTTGGGGCTCAGGTAAGTATTAGGGGGGTGCTGGCAAGACTGCTACACACAGAAGGTTTTAACTTAATGCATAGAGTGCATTAAGATAAAAAACCTTGCCTTTACAACTCATTTAAAGTAGATGAGAGCCCTAACGGAATGACATTTAGTCTGCTTAAATTACATTGTGTATTATAAACAAATGACATTTTTCAAAATAAAATACTTAGGGGAAATCATAAAGAATTTAAACAACACTCTTTAGAATTCTGACACTTCTCCATATGACGAATATCGATACGGGTGACAGATTCATATAACTGACGTAGACAGGTATGTGAATCTGGGGCACAGCGTGAAGATGCACTGAAACTGGAATGTCCATACGGACACTGCAGACTGTGTTCTCTCTTGCTGATGCTGCTGTTACTCAACATAGTAACTGAGGAGTATTGAAGCTGGGTGGGCAGATGATTCACTCCCTTTTTCCCCCCAATAACAAGGAGGGAGCAGACCTGATGGGAAACTGATGGGGAACTAGGAGCTCAGGTTCCCCATAAGACTTCAATTATTACAGCAGCACTGTTTGCAAGAAGGCTGTCGGTTGTGAAGCTGACAGTGTCCTTAACAACCAGTGAAAGTTAGGGAGGGGATAGTGGCAACAAATATGCCGCTCTTCTCCACTGTGTACAGGGACAGGAATTCTGCCTGTCTCTGTACTGCAACTTGTAGTTAGATTTAAAGCTGAACTAAACCATTGATTTAACTGATTCCCAAACCATTTACATTCCAGGCATGCAGAAAACAACTGTCATAATTGCTTGTATGTTCAACCAATTTTTTAAGCCATCAAATTGCTGGCATCATAACTGATCACATGTGCAGCACCATGACAACTGCATATCAAACATAGGCTAAGAAGGCAGCTTCCTTGTCTGTATAGGACAGGAAGATTTAGTTCTGCTTTAATTACCTCCAGTTTCATTATCTATTAACTGGAGGAAAATATTTTTTAATCCGGCGCATTAACCTAGGAACTACCAGAATCTGTAGCATCTGTTGGTAAAATGACTGAAACGGGTCTCCCAGAGTTTTTTAATCTGCTGCAGGCCATTTTAAAGGGCCATACTACCAGAAAAGTGTCTGTAGGGATTTAATGAATTTCCCCTAACATTCTTTTCATCCTTTGTTAAATTTGTTATACAGCCTCTGCACAGCCAGTTCTTGCTTACATGCACTGCAGTGGGTTTCCTAATGGTGACAACAGTGGACCATGTTAGTGTGATTAAACTGTCATTTGTAGTCTCCTGTGTGACACAGTGACAATGTAGGAGCACAGATGGGAGACACAGGCAGAGTGCTGTTTGGAGACTCTGCAACTTCTCCTGTTGAGTCATATCCATAGCTCTCCAATCAGAAAATCTCATGCTCCTTGCTGATTGGAGAGCTCTAGCTCTGACTCAAAGCACAAAAGGAAACAGATTGCATGTAGGCCTAGTGCATTATACTCAATATATGTTTTTATTAAATAAAACAAAGGTGAATATACTCACAAACCAGTATTTGTGTCAAAGCCTTAACCTAAAATCATCTGCTTAAGTCCATATGCAAAAATCTGCTATACTTGTAGACATATCAGCTAACGTGTTTCAAGGTTTCCCTCTCCTTCAGTGCCTTGTTTGAATATAAAAGTGCTTTATAAGGTGCAGAAACATAGTTCTCCATTTGGAATCTCTGCTTGTTCCTCAGTTACTTGGAATGCACACCTGCACTAATTATATATATATATATATATATATATATATATATATATATATATATATATTATTGCTTATATTAGTGTTATATTAGGGCTTATATTAGTGCATTCGTTCCATTTTTTTTTTTTTAATTCTTCAAGTATGACAAAAAATTACAACTTCAAAAACATGTCATGCCTCTTACTAAAAACTTTGGACTGTCTACTTTCCAAATAGGGGTCATTTCTACTATCCTGGAGATAGTCTGTCGCTACATCAGGATTGATCAATTTTCAGATATATACCATAGATGGTGGACTTTATAACTTTCATACAGACTAAATGATATACACTGATTTGAGTTATTTTCACCAAAGAAATGTAGCAGAATAAATATTGGGCTAAATTTATGAAGAACAATTATTTATTTGAAAAGTTGATAACTGAGACAAAAAAAAAAATTTTTTCCAAAATGTTCAGTTTTTGTTTGTTTATTTGGCAAAAAATAAAAACCCCAGTGGTGATTAAATACCACCAAAAGAAAGCTCTATTTGTGTGAATAATATGATAAAAATTTTGTTTGGGTACAGTGTTGTATGACCGCGCAATTATTATTCAAAATGTGACAGCGCTGAAAGCTGAAAACTGGCCTGGGCAGAAAGAGGGTTAAAGTGCCCGGTATTGAAGTGGTTAAATAGAGCCAGAGCAGCATTACACAATTATTACAGAGGGATTTGTAAAAAAATACTCTTTGCCTCTGATGCATTGCTTTGTTATTATCTGGCCCTGCAGATCCATGATGAAAAGACTTATTGGAGTTTTATCCATCCTGTGAAATTAGCATACAATGTACATGACTGATATGTAGAAATGCATTCATGTTTTTGTGGCTGCTATGGAAACTGAATTTGTTGCTCTGAAAGGCAGTTTTCATTGTCAATAAGTTGCTCCAAGCACTGGGATTTTCCGTTAGACCCAATTACCTCTCCAATCTTCCCATCCTCAGAATACAAACATGTTACATAGGGAACAGTGGATTTTGAAACAAGCTTACGATTTATTAGCTGAAAGGGAGCTCACACCTTTATACTACAGAAAAGAAGAAAATAAAGAATGAGTTCCATGCGTTTCATTCAGATATAAACTTTACCATCAAACGAGCTAGGGGTTTTAACCATTTTATTGAGGACTTTAATGTGGTAGACCAACCATAGGATGTGAAAGAGATAAGCCAGCCATATACAGTTCAAATTTCTTGATAAACTGATTAAATTCACTTAGTGGGGAGCCCTGTCAGTTCCCTCCTGGCTCCCACCTTTGTTTGGGAGCCACGTGGAAAATAGTTGGCTGACCAACAATGACTGAATCCAATTAGAACAACGCATGTCAGGACATAATGGGTGGAGCTGGATATTTGTCCATTTGCACTGTATTCGCGAGGACTGAGGAATCAGTTAGATTTTCTTTGTTCAGCCCACAATCTAAAAAAAAAAAAAAAAGAAAAGAAAAGGAAATAAGAGTATATGGCCAGCTTTAAAATGTGTGCCCAGTTTTGTTACTGTCTGTGCCACTGCTTTAGATGATATGCCCTGTGCTAACAGCAATAGACTAAGTGAGAAGACACTCTCCATAGTGAGGGGTGTATATAAAGGGGCTTGTGATTGGCAGATGGTTAGAGTCAAACAACCCAAGCTCCTGCCCCACTTCTTCTTGGATAGAGCTGGGACCCACCCTCTTATGGGCGGTGCCAGCTCGCCCTGGTGCACACTGGGCCTTTTTGCTTTCTCTCACCCCCCTCCTTTCTCCGTACACTTCGGTGCACACACTCGCTAATGACCAGGACCAAGGCGTGCAGGAGGCATCAACATGGCAGAACCTTTACTTAGAAGTGACTCATACACCTCAGTGTCTCTGTATCATAACCTGAAGCTGTCATACAGGTGCCTTCCTGTCCCACGATACATACGCCTGCTCAGGATGCAACATTTTGAAGGTGAAACTACATTGCAATGTTCTGTTTCACCATTCCAGCTATACTCCACCACCCACCTCTCAGTGACAGAGCGGGTCTCGTGGGAACCAGTGCAGACCCTATGCGTGTGCATAAGTAACTCTTCCATACCATACAGCTAGACCCTTAGGCTCGCCGACACCTGGGTTTGGTCCTGGTTGCTGGGGTACTGACCGCTTCCTTCACTATGATTGAGACCCCTCACCCCTGCTGGTACCATTCTCGTGCTTTCTGGCTGTCATATCAGCCTTCCTTGGTACTTGTTGCCCCTAGCAACGGCAAGTCACTGCTTCACCCCGTGTTTATACTACACAGTGCCCATAGCAAAATAAATGTTTACATCTAATTTAAAGTGGTTATAAAGTCAAATAAATATTACTGCCAGCCCCTCTGTTCTACTAAGTGATCCTACACTGTTACATGTTTGTATAAAATTGTGCCTGTAAATACTTTATTTCAGATTGTTTCTAGCCAGTCACGTGTCCTCTGGCCGTTCTCCTCCCCCAATCTAAGGGCAGCAGCGGGAGGGGCCAAGATCCCCTTCTGATGTCATCTGGGGGGGGTCACGTGACTGCTGTGCTCTCCTCTCAGCCCCTCCCACTTTAGCCCTTAGATTGGGGTAGGTGCGAGGCTAAAGGTCACATGACCAGTCAGAAACAATCTGAAATTAGTTATTTACAGGGGCAATTTAATAAAAACATGTACACAGTGTAGGATTGCTTAGTACAACAGAGGTCCTGGAAGTAATATTTACTTAACTTTACTGCCAGCTACAAATGGAGGAGATGGCTCACACACACAGGAGCTGACAGGCAGGGAGGGGGAGAGGGGGGTGAGAGGACAGCAACAAGATGCCAGTGGCACATAGCCTGACTACGGGGATTATGGATCAGCAACCGTGATTACCATGGTCAGCACACTAGGGGGGGCACAGGAACAGGCAGGATCAACCAGGTTTTTTTTTACAGGTTAGAGGGGGACAGATTAGACAACACAAGCTCTGTGCTGTTTAACCTGCTATAAGGGAACAGAATCACTTTTTTTTAGGGTTACAACCTCTTTAACCAGATTGGGTGACCTTGCTGAATATGGTTTTATACCTATACTTATTGTATTTATATTGCTGGAAATAATGAAGACATGAGATGTAGAAAAATTGTAACTTTTTATATGGCATTATGGTAATTTTCTTTGACACACCCAGGGGCACTTGTATCTACAATTTACCAATGGCAGGTAATAACATATGAAAAGATGAAGACATGAAAGGCACAACAAATTGAGGGAATACAAACATTGAGACAGAAATGTAATATTATATAACTGAGAAAATGAAGAATGTACACGCCGTTACATGTAAAAACAAGGCAATTATCAGCTGTTCTCTTGTATTTCAGAGCATTTAGTGCAACCAGATTTCTATGTTTCCACCTAAACCCTACCAGTAAAATATCACAGCAAGCATGCTTGAGAGATATAAGAAACCAGTGCAAGGTTCCATTGGTCCAGGTCCAGGTCCAAACAAAACTGAAATGGCACTTTTCGGTGGACTGGTTTTTCACAAAAGAATAAAGATGGATTTTAGTAATTAAAATCATGATCTCATCCGTTAATTTATATTTGTAAATTTTCAGACAGTATTTTTTTTTTTCCTTTGCCATTAACTTTGGCATTTGCAGAAGATAAAGAGACTTAATGAGGTTTTATTAAGTGTATATCCCTGCACCCAGTATAGAGCCTGGGCTGTCGTGACAGCAAGATCGATTGTTAATGAGCAGACCTTTAAATAAACCAGTTTTGAAGTTCGAGGAGCTGGTGATAATTCTGTTATGACAAGCATTTGGTGAAAATGTGAACTTCAAGTTCCCCAGGCAACAGGTGAGAGATGGAGAGAGGGGGCAAGTGAAAGAGAGAGAGGGACAGAGATACCAAGAAAGCAAGAATGGCTTTGCTAGATTGTTATTGAAATGTACTTCCTCAGAAAGAAATAGGTAAAGGAATAATGCACTTAATATTGCACTGTCAAAGGAAAGGAAATACAACATTTCTTTAATGCTGTTTTACAGAAACCCCTCCCTACAATATTAAAAAAAAATTGATGTGCATATATACAGTATCTCACAAAAGTGAGTACACCCCTCCCATTTTTGTAAATATTTTATTCTATCTTTTCATGTGACAACACTGAAGAAATGACACTTTGCTACAATGTAAAGTAGTGAGTGTACAGCTTGTATAACAGCGTAAATTTGCTGTCCCCTCAAAATAACTCAACACACAGCCATTAATGTCTAAACCGCTGGCAACAAAAGTAAGTACACCCCTAAGTGAAAATGGCCAAATTGGGCCCAATTAGTCATTTTCCCTCCCCAGTGTCATGTGACTCTTTAGTGTTACAAGGTCTCAGGTATGAAGAATTGTTGCTCTACATAAAGATGGCTTAGGCTACAAGAAGATCGGCAAGACCCTGAAACTGAGCTGCAGCACGGTGGCCAAGACCATACAGCGGTTTAATAGGACAGGTTCCACTCAGAACAGGCCTCTCCATGGTCAACCAAGGAAGTTGAGTGCACGTGCTCAGAGTCATATCCAGAGATTGTCTTTTGGAAATAGACATATGAGTGCCGCCAGCATTGCTGCAGAGGTTGAAGGGGTGGGGGGGTCAGCCTGTCAGTGCTCAGACCATACGTCGCACACTGCATAAAATTGGTCTGCATGGCTGTCGTCTCAGAAGGAAGCATCTTCTAAAGATTCCACTCAGAACAGGCCTCTCCATGGTCGACCAAGGAAGTTGAGTGCATGTGCTCAGAGTCATATCCAGAGGTTGTCTTTGGGAAATAGACGTATGAGTGCTGCCAGCATTACTGCAGAGGTTGGGGGGTCTTCCTGTCAGTGCTCAGACCATACGCCGCACACTGCATCAAATTTATCTGCATGACTGTTGTCCCAGAAGGAAGCCTCTTCTAAAGATGATGCACAAACAGTTTGCTGAAGACAAATAGACTAAGTACATGGATTACTGGAACCATGTCCTGTGGTCCGATGAGACCAAGATAAACGTATTATTGTCAAACATGTGTGGTGGCAACCAGATGAGGAGTACAAGTGTGTCTTGCCTACAGTCAAGCATGTTGGTGGGTGTGTCATGGTCTATGGCTGCATGAGTGCTGCCGGCACTGGGGAGCTACAGTTCATTGAGGGAACCATGAATGCCAACATGTACTGTGACATACTGAAGCAGAGCATGATCCCTTTCTTTTCTTCTTTTCAGAGACTGGGCCGCAGGGCAGTATTCCAACATGATAACGACCCCAAACACACCTCCAAGACGACCACTGCCTTGTTAAAGAAGCTGAGGGTAAAGGTGATGGACTGGCCAAGCATGTCTCCAGACCTAAACCCTATTGAGCATCTGTGGGGCATCCTCAAATGGAAGGTGGAGGAGCGAAAGGTCTCTAACATCCACTAGCTCAGTGATATTGTCATGGAGGAGTGGTAGAGAACTCCAGTGGGAACCTGTGATGCTCTGGTGAACTCCATGCCTAAGAGGGTTAAGGTAGTGCTGGAAAATAATGGTGGCCACACAAATATTGACACTTTGGGCCCAATTTGGACATTTTCACTTAGGGGTGTACTCACTTTTGTTGCCAGCGGTTTAGACATTAATGGCTGTGTGTTGAGTTATTTTGAGGGGACAGCAAATTTACACTGTTATACAAGCTGTACACTCACTACTTTACATTGTAGCAAAGTGTCATTTCTTCAGTGTTGTCACATGAAAAGATAGAATAAAATATTTACAAAAATGTGAGGGGTGTACTCACTTTTGTGAGATACTGTACATAGATACATATAGATAGATAGATAGATAGATAGATAGATAGATAGATAGATAGATAGATAGATAGACAGATATGTAGCCAAAGAGCAATATTAAGTCGGGGGAATGCCAGACACATCTGCCAACAAATGAGTTTTACACGTACGCAAGCAGCAAATCTTTTGAGGGGAATTCAGCTTTGCCAAAGCAGCAAATGGTCAACAAATCTTTCTTTATTACTTTATGAAATATGCCCCACAATGCACTAAATCCACTTATTGTCAGGTGTACACAAAATCCATGACAGAGATAAAGCCAAAGGTCCAAAACCTCAGATATCATAATGCCCCAAACATTGTTTGTAATTCAGGAAGACAGTGAACAGTTTCAATGCAGGAGGACTTTGCACAGCAAGCACATAGCATAAAAAAACAAAATATATGGTCGTCCAAGCGACTAACTAAACTCAAGCTAGTTTCTATCTAAAAGGGTGCCTCCTAAAGAGTTCCCTTAACACTAAAAAGCAGCTATATATAATATGTATGTTTTTAGTATTCTGTCAGCACTCAGCCTTTTCACCCTGCAGCAGGCTCCAACAGCAGACAGCGAGCCCTGAGCATCAGATAGCGTACAAATACAAAGGCCTGTGCACAACCAAGACTAATAATGAGGTCTATTAACAGGTTAAATGTGGACCTAGGAATTGAGGATTTATGCCACCCAAATTAAGCAAAGCCTCCAGGTTTTAGGCCATAACAACAGAACTTATTACAATTTTGAGAAAGCCAATTCTCTTCACGCCAGCCATAAACCCTGGAGCCTTATA
Source organism: Glandirana rugosa (assembly GCA_018402905.1). Classification (NCBI taxonomy): domain Eukaryota; kingdom Metazoa; phylum Chordata; class Amphibia; order Anura; family Ranidae; genus Glandirana; species Glandirana rugosa. The sequence continues at coordinate 376,414 of BLSH010072317.1, read as the reverse complement.
TATATATACATATATTATTGGGACCAGTGGCGGCCCATCCATAGAGGGCACATGGGCATCCGGATGCATGGATTCCAATGGGGGGGGGTTTAAGCACATGATTAGAGCCAGAGGCTCTAATAGGCTTCAAAAGGGTGGGCTCGGGGTGCAGAGCACTGTGCCCAAAGCTCACCCAGTTATGTGACAACAGCGGATGAATATTCAATATTCTCACACTAATCCTCTTCCCGGGCAATCAGGAAGCGGGTTATGAGACCCGTTTCCCGATTGGCCAAAACACCAGGCGATCCTATCGGGCGCCTAGGAGGAGGGAGGAGAAGGATAGAGGAAAGCGGAGAGCACGACTGAAGGAGAAGACCCGCCGATCCACCAGCCGCTACTGACATTAGCTCACCCGCAGCGATGCTCCTCGGTTTGGACTGGAGAGGGAGGGGCAATCGGAGTGAGGAGGTAAGGAAGCTGGCCGCAGCCATCCATCTCGGGCGGGGGGGGGTGCCGCCGAATTCATTTCCATTTCCAGAAGCGCATTTGTGAAGTCAGGCACTGAAGTGGATGAGAAGACTTGGCTCGCAGTCTCTGCTCTAATTCATCCCAAAGGTGTTCTATCGGATTGAGGTTAGGACTCTGTGCAGGCCACTCAAGTTCCTCCACCCTAAACTTGCTCATCCATGTCTTTATGGACCTTTGTGTACTGGTCCAAATCAACTGTTATAGGGTGGGCCAACTCAATATTGAACCCTACAGACTAAGAATGGGATGCCATTAAAGTTAATGTGCGTGTAAAGGCAGGTGTCCCAATACTTTTGGTTATATATATACGTATATATATATACACACAAATATATATATATATATATATACACAAATATATATATATATATATATATATATACACATATACACAAATATATATATATATACACATATACACAAATATATATATATATATATACACAAATATATATATGTATATATATATATACACAAATATATATATATATATATATATATATACATATACACAAATATATATATATATATATATATATATACATATACACAAATATATATATATATATACATATACACAAAAAAAAAAAAAATATATATATATACATATACACATATATATATATACACATATACACAAATATATATATATATATACATACACACATATATATATATCATTTTTTTTATATCTTTTCTTTTTAATATATATATAGTATGTGTGTATTTAGTCAACCTCTCCTTCCCGGTCACGCTCTTCAGCCTCCTTCTATCCTCTTGTCAGATAGATTCAGCTTCAGAAGGGAACAAAATTAGATCACTGAAGGAAAAAAAATCCATTGAGAAAATTTCACAGGAATTCCCTTGGTTTTCTCAGTTGATAACAGTGACCTTTCCACCAAGCAGAGAATGAAGTAAGGCAATGTCCTCTACAGATCATGTAATTTTTCTGTTTCAACAATTTTTTTTTTTTCAGGAAAGGGTATATAAACAATCACGCCCACACATGGGCTGTTTGTCAGCAGAAAGCTTACACTATAGTTTATTAAAGCTCGGCAAAGTTAGACAGTAACATTGTAGGTTTCAGCTTGGTAGAAGGCGATGTTGAACATTTTCGTGGCCACCGGGGGCCTTCTACTCACAGATCAGGTCATTTTTCAGCATAATACATGACCCATCTGTGGTTTCATGATGGATATTATGATAAAAGAAGGATGAAAGCCAAGACATTCTATAATAAATGCCCTCACTGTTGACAATTGCCTCAGAATCTGCAGAGGATCAGCTGCTTTATGTGTTTCTAGGAAACCAACCAAGACTATGTGTGCCTGGTTTCCAGGATTGTATAACCGAGGGCTTGAGGAAAACATTCCAGACCTTAAAGGGACATTCCTGCAAGATGTGAAAGTGGATAGCATAAAGCTGTGGATAAGATACAAAATTAAAATGAGCAGCATGAGTTGAAGCTGTCAGTATAAATATATACAATGGCAAGAAAAAGTATGTGAACCCCTTGGAATTAACTGGTTCTCTGCAGTAATTTGCAATAAAATGTGATCTGATCCTCATCACAACAATAGACAAACACAATGTTCTTAAGCTGGTAATACACAAACCATTCTAATTTCTCCCATTAAACATTCATAGTGCTGGAGGAAAAAAGTAAGGGAACCCTTGGAGTTAATAGCTAGTCCAAACCTCCTTTGGCAGCAAGCCCAAATCATGTTTCCTCCACCATACTTCACCGTTGGGATGTTTTGATGTTGGCAAGTTGTGCCATTTTTGCCCTATACTGTATATAGTGCTAAGTATTCTTCCCGATCAATTCAACTTCTGTTTCATCAGTCCACAGAGCTATTTCCTAGTAGCGTTATGGTATGCCAAGTTGCTCTTTGGCAAACTTCAGGCACACAGAAAAGTTTGGTTTGAGAGTAGCAGCTTTCTCCGTGGTATTCTGCCATGGACATGCTGCCTGTTCAACAACTTACGTATGGTAGACTTATGAACAGGGATGATCCCCAGTTCTAGTAATGTTCAAGCCTTTAACTGTTACTTGTGGGTTCTTTACATCATTAAAGATTCTGCACTTGGAATTCATCTTGGCTGGGTGCCCACTTCTAGGAAGAGTAGCCACGGTACTAAACTGTCTCTATTTATTGACAGTTTGTTGAACTGTCGACTGATGTATGCTTTAACACTTCCAGATTGCTTTGTGTCCCTTTCCAGCCTTATGCAAATCAACTACTCTTGATTTTATGTCTTCAGAGAGCTCCCTTTTGCAAGACATGGTTCAAATCAGCTGATGCTTCTTATCACTATCCGTGTTAAAATGTTTGAGTGTCTTTTATCAATCAAAATAGCTCTAAACCATACCTTCAATCTCATTTAATTAATTGGACTCCAGGTGTGCAAATTACTGACTTCAATTATCTCTCATAATTAGTCTGTGGATGCACTTATTTTTTTCCTCCAGCCCTGTGAATGTTTAATGGGTGTTTTCAGTAAAGACATAAGAAATTAGAATTGTTTGTGTCATTGGCTTAAGCATATTGTGTTTGTATATTATTGTGACTAAGGCTGGGTTCACATTATCCGACCCAAAAACGGTCAGACTTTTTTTGATCCTGCTTTGCCCTGCAACATTGGTCCTACTTTGGTCCTACTTCCATCGACTTGAATGAGCAAGATAAGATTTTGCTCCGACTTTGAGATAGTGACTTGTCCTTTGACCAATCAAAACAATCCCAGTGTGAGATAAATTCCTATTCAGAAGGTTAGAACAAGGATCCGACTTTGATCCTACTTCAATGATATTCAATGGGCTGAAGTAGGACCAAAGTAGTACAGGAACCTTTTCAAAGTCGAAACGACTTGTGTCGGACCAGTTAAGACGGCTCTCATAGGGAATCATTGTTTTGGTGACGTAATGCGACTTGTGCTCACAATGCTCACAATGTTGGTTCCTTTGTCGGACAAGTGTGAACCCAGCCTAAGCCTAGGTTCACACTGCTGTGGGATTGATATTGTGCGAGTTCAGCTGAACTGGCACGATTTCATTCATGCATGTCAGTCCAATGATTTCAGAGTAGGGTTGCCACATTATCCCTTTAATCCAGGACACATTAATTACACAGGTTCTGCGGCTAATTAAAGTGGTAATTAAACTCACATGGTGCCTTATCTGCATTAAATTGGCCTCAGAACCTGTGTAATTCATATGTGTCCTGGGTTAAAGGGATGATGTGGCAACCCTATTTCAGAGACATCTGTGCGGTTTCCTGCACAGATGTCTATTGAAATCGCACCTGAAATCGCCAAAAGTAGTACAGCAGCTACTTTTGGGAATCGGTGCGGCGTCACGCCGATTTGGACAGTGCCATTGCGAGCAATAGCCGCCGATTTGGTATGCTCAAATCGCATGCCAAATCGATGTGAACCTAGGCTTAGATGAGGATCAGATTACATTTTATGGCAAATTATTGCATAACACCAGTTAATTCCAAGGGTTTCACATAATTTTTTTTGCCACTGTATGTTGTTGTGGAAACTCCAAATCTAACTCTAAAGGGTGCTCTCCAAAGCTGCTATGCCATTAACCTTTTTTTCAATTGTTACTTGCATAAGCATGAACACACCCACAACTTGGTAATGCTTGGGTCTGCTTATACATTGTTCAGGTTCTAGGCATTGCACTATGGAATGAGAGCAAGGTGAAGCAGGTCTAATTTCCTTTATTAGGAACAAGATCAAATTCAGGTAGTCTTTGCAGCAACAAAGATGTGCTGAGAGCTTGTGCAATTCACCTGGCAGAAACTCTGAGAAGTCGGGACATCTCAGCATTAGAGTTGGGCGAATGGTTCGGGCCAAAGTTCAGCTCGAACATCGCTTGTTTGCCCGTTCGGTGAACACCTGGATTTGCTGGGCATTCAGCAGGATGTTCACCTGCTGAGTGCTGCACAATGCACTGCATGCTTCACAGTGCATTCTAGGTCCCCAATTGGATGAAGCAATGCAGCTGACTGCTTGTCAGCTGCAAGGCTTTGCCCAATCATGGCACAGAGCACTGTCAGAGCCCTGATTGGACAAAGTCATGATGACTTTACTCAATCATGGCTAAGTGCTCATAGTCCCACCTCACACTATAAAAGGTTCCTTCCCACAGGAAGCTTTTGCAGTGTGTTGTTGGAGATAGATAGAACAGGGCTCAGTTATCTACTAGCGAGTAGGGACAGGCCCGCGGGCGTTCATCCGTTCGTCTAATTTAGAATATTATGGGGCGTTCGCAGCCACTTTGTGGCCCATAATGCATTGCACGCAGGCGGCGCACACAGCTCCTCCCTGTTGGGAGGATTCCCACTGTCTGCACGCTTTCTGCTCTGACAGTTTATTTATATGGCAGGGCGGGGCCACCCGACGACGTAATCAAGTGACCCCACCCCTTCTGACGTCATGTGACGTCAGAGTGGATGGATCACACGCTTACGTCTCCGGGGGGCTCCGCCCTGCCATACAAATAAGCTGTCAAAGCAAAGAGTGTGCAGTTAACGGGAGCCCTCCCATGGAGGAGGAGCTGCTGCATTTTTTTTTGTATTTAATTTTGGGGTCCATCGCGCACAGTGATTGATGATGGATTACAACGGGGGACACTTATTTTTTTTTCTTTTTTAATAAAGTACTTGTACCAAATTGTGTCCTGTGTTTTTTTCTTTTTTGACACTTTTTGGTGAATTAGTAGGGGTACCCGATACTAATTCACATGGGGGGTGGGATCTGGGGGTCCCCTTATTAAAGGGGGCTTCCAGATTCTGATAAGCCCCCCGCCTGCAGACCCCCACAACCACAGCCCAGGGTTGTGGGGAAGAGGCTCTTGTCCCCATGCCCCCCCCCAAAGTACCCATACTCCCTATGTTGAGGGCATGTAGCCCGGTACGGTTCAGGAGGGGGGGCGCTCACTCGCCCCCCCATCCTAACCGACCAGGGCTGCATGCTCGGATAAGGGTCTAGTTTGGATTTTAGGGGGACCCCCACGTCAATTTTATTAAAAATTTGGCGCAGAGTTCCCCTTAATATCCTCTGGCACTGTTCTAAACATCACAGAGGTGCACCCTTTTACAGGCAGACTAAGGGGACCCCCCGGCACATTATTTAAAGGAATATTTCATTTTTATTGTTTCACTTTAAGCATTATTAAAATTTCTGCTCCTGAAAAAACGATAAATTTAAAAACTTTTTTTTGCATTGTCCTAAGGGCAGGCCCGGGTCCCTATACACTTTTTAGGCCAATAATTTGCATATAAGCTTTTAAAATGAGCACTTTTGATTTTCATGTTCGGGTCCCATAGACTTTAACAGTGTTCGAATGTTCGCACAAATTTTTTGCCTGTTCACATGTTCTGGTGCGAACCGAACCGGGGGGTATTTGGCCCATCCCTACTAGCAAGTTAGTGTGTTAACTTATTGTTAGAGTTGAGTGAACCTGAACTGTAAAGTTCGGGTTCGTACCGAACATTGCGGTGTTCGGGACCCGAACCCGAACTTTTGAAAAAAAGTTTGGGTTCGGGTTCTGGGTTCTGGTATTTTTTTCCCGCTTGTTGAATAGCTGCAGGGCAGCCAATCAACAAGTGTTTCACTGGTTTGCCCTTAGAAGCCATCACAGCCATGCCTACTAATGACATGGCTGTGATTGGCCAGTGCATCATGTGACCTAGCCTCTGTATGAGCTGGAGTCACGTAGTGCTGCATGTCATATGCTGTCAGGCTAGTGTAGGGAGAGGATGCTGCTGGTGCTGTGAGGGACAGATTGCAGATCTAATAACATCTCATCCTGCATTACAGAACGATCTAATTGTGGACTAGGTAGAGATTACTACTACTACTGCTTTTAGGGACAGATTGCAGATACTGTTTTTTAGAACAGGCGGCCTGCTATCCATTGAAAATAGCCGATCCGGCTCGGGAGCCACTTGGTAGTTATCCCAGGCAGTGGAAGGGGACATCCCCCCCCTCCGGCCATGGTCTGCCGCTCTTCTCCGGCCTTCCTTCCCACCAGGAGACCGGAGCTCCGATCCGACGCTTCTGGCCGCTGTGTGGAGTCCCTGTGGAAGCCGGAATCGGCTTCGATCGTGACTCCTTCCTACATTTCCGGAAGCAACGTCAGAGCATCACTTCCATTTACTTGGCGGCGGTTTTAAAAAAAATGACAATATTCAGAATCACCGTTTTTGGTGATCTGAATACTGTGAAGTGTAAAGGAGGGATGGGGGGTCTTTTAGACCTCCCATCCTTCCATAAAGAGTACCTGTCACCATATATTACTATCGCAAGGGATGTTTACATTCCTTGTGATAGCAATAAAAGTGATCAGAATTTTTTTTTTTAAAAGGAACAGTGTTAAAATGAAAAATATAATAAAATAAAAAAAAATAATAATAAAAAAATTTAAAGCGCCACCGTCCCCGCGAGCTCGTGCAGCAAAGAAAATGCATAAGTAAGTCATGCCCGCGTATGAAAACGGTGTTCAAACCACACATGTGAGGTATAGTCGCAATCACCAGAGTGTGAGCAGTAATTCTAGAAAAAGACCTCCTCTGCACCTCTAACCTGGTAACCGTTAACATTTTTTAAAGTGTCACCTATGGCGATTTTTAAGTACCGGAGTTTGTCACCATTCCCCGAGTGTGGACAATTTTCAACCGTGTCATGTATGGTATCTATTTACTCGGCATAACATCCTCTTTCACATTATACAAACATTTGGGCTAACTTTACTGTTGTCTTATTTTTTAACTCAAAAAAGTGTTTTTTTTTCCAAAAAAAAAGCGCTTGAAAGACCGCTGCGCAAATACTGTGTGACAAAAAGTATTGCAATGATTGCCATTTTATTCTGTAGGGTGTTTGAAAAAAATATATAATGTTTGGGAGTTCTAAGTAATTTTCTATAAAGAAAAAAATATTTTAACCTGTAAACAACAAATGTAAAAAAGGGCTCTAGGGGTTAAGGGGTTAAAAACTGTATATATTTTAATACACCATGTCAAGTGTACTATATACCGTATGGACAGATATATAGTGGACACTCAATACGCGGTGTATATATATATTTATATATATATATATATATTTATATATATATATTCATATATATATCAGGCTATATATATTTTAATACACCAAGTCAAGTGTACTATATACCTTATGTACAGTGTACACTGATATATAGTACACTGTGCGTATATATATATATATATATATATATATATATATACTAGACTATATCTATATAGTCTATATCTATATAGATGTGTGTGTATATATATATATATATATATATATATATATACAGATATTTATCTATCTATATATAGATAGATATACATATATCTATCTATATATATATATTGTTTGTAAGCTCTAACGAGCAGGGTCCTCTGATTCCTCCTGTATTGAATTGTATTGTAATTGTACTGTCTGCCCTAATATTGTAAAGCGCTGCGCAAACTGTCGGCGCTATATAAATCCTGTATAATAATAATAATAATATCTATATATATATATTTATATATAGATATCTATATATATCTATATATATACATATATATATAGATATATATACATATATCTATCTATATCTATCTATCTATCTATCTATCTATCTATCTATCTATATATATATATATATATATGTAAATATATATATAGATAGATAGATATATATATCTATATCTATATATTTATATATAGATATCTATATATAGATATCTATATATATCTATATATAGATATATAGATATATATAGATATCTATCTATCTATCTATCTATCTATATAGATCTATATGTTTTTTTTAATATATTTTTTTCCCTACACTAACCTGTCTGCACTAACTGACAGATTTCTAACTATCTATCTAGTTAGCTATCTATTTTCTTTTCTTTTTTTAACACATTTAAAAATCTATCTATCTAAACTGCCTGATACAGGAACCTACGCTCTCTAAGTACAAACAGCGCAGACACACTATCATAGAGCCGCTGTAAAAGCGGCTTTATATAGTGTGGGGCGTGGATTGAGACTGCTAAGCAGTGATTGGCTAAAGGCAGGATCCCTTTAGCCAATCAAAGCTCTCACAGCAGGCTGCCCGCTGATTGGCCAAAGCATGCTGGTCATGTGCATGCTTTGGCCAATCAGTGGGCGGCATTCCGCCGACATTTTAAAACATTATGGGGCACGTGAAGTTGCCACAAACGCCCCATAATGTTCGGGAAAACCCGAACCAGCAAACGGGCGAACATACGTTCAATCTGAACACGAACCCCATCCCTAGTCCCGGCCCACTTCCCACAGCTTAGCTGTGTGGGCCTTTTGTAGCGCCTGTGCCAATCATACTGTTGCAATTTGCAATCTCTGCCACAAGCAGACCAAACGTGGCAAAAACACCAGCAATTTGGGTTCCACATGCTTGACAATGCATTTAACCTCCCACCACTCAGTCCATTGGCAAGAGCACCTGAAAGCCACACACAAGGGACACAATTCTTCTCCTCCTCACTCTATACCTTTGATGTCTATCCCTGCTATATCTCATGAGCTCTCAGCAGCCTCCACTGAGAGGGATGATGGTATAGCAAAGGGCGTCACAGGTCCTTGTAAACATGTCTGCCAGCAGCACACCACTGCTTTAGAGTATAGCAGGCAATCTTCTATGCCCCAGCTGCTGCATTGAAAAAGAAAATACACTCCCTGCCACCCACATGCCCAGCGTCTTACCATCTGGTGGATTCTGCCACCTTCCATGAATTTGCAGAATGTGCTGTACCACAATGACGGGTTCCCAGTCACTATTTCTTTGCATGTAAAGCTATTCCAGGTCTGTACCATCACATGGAAGGCAATGTTCAAGGCAAGACACCCTTCACATTTTTGTAAATATTTTATCATATCTTTTCATGTGACAACACTTAAGAAATGACACCTTGCTACAATGTAAAGTAGTGAGAGTACAGCTTGAATAACAGTGTAAATTTAATGTCCCCTCAAAATAACTCAACACATAGCCATTAATATCTAAACCGCTGGCAACAAAAGTGAGTGCACCCCTGAGTAAAAATGTCTGAACTGGGCCCAATTAGCCATTTCCCTCCCCGGTGTCATGTGACTCATTAGTGTTACAAGGTCTCAGGTGTGAATGGTGAGCAGGTGTGTTAAATTTGGTGTTATCGCTCTCATTCTCTCATACTGGTCACTGGAAGTTAAACATGGCACCTCATGGCAAAGAGCTCTGAGGATCGTAAAAAAAGAATTGTTGCTCTACATAAAATTGGTCTAGGCTATAAGAAGATTGCCAAGACCCTGAAACTGAGCTGCAGCACGGTGGCCAAAACCATACAGTGGTTTAACAGGACAGGTTCCACTCAGAACAGCCCTCGCCATGGTCGACCAAAGAAGTTGAGTGCACGTGCTTTAAATTGTGTGGACGAGTGGTAAGTGTGGACTCTGGAACATTGTGATTACTCAGT
>BLSH010072317.1:355004-366184 GCA_018402905.1 Glandirana rugosa | reverse complement strand
AAATTGGTCTGCATGGCTGTCGTCTCAGAAGGAAGCCTCTTCTAAAGATGATGCACATGAAAGTTTGCTAAAGACAAGCTGAAGACAAGCAAATGAAATACATGGATTACTGGAACCATGTCCTGTGGTCTGATGAGATCAAGAGAAACATATTTGGTTCAGATGGTGTCAATCATGTGTGGCGACAACCAGGTGAGGAATACAAAGACAAGTGTGTCTTGCCTACAGTCATGGTGGTGGGAGTGTCATGGTCTGGGACTGCATGAGTGCTGCCGGCACTGGGGAGCTACAGTTCATTGAGGGAACCATGAATGCCAACATGTACTGTGACATACTGAAGCAGAGCATGATCCCCTCTCTTCGGAGACTGGGTTGCAGGGCAGTATTCCAACATGATAATGACCCCAAACAAACCTCCAAGATGACCACTGCCTTGCTAAGGAAACTGAGGGTAAAGGTGATCGACTTGTCAAGCAGGTCTCCAAACCTAAACCTTACTGAGCATCTGTGGGCATCCTCAAACGGAAGGTGGAGGAGTGCAAGGCCTCTAACATCCACCAGCTCCATTATGTCGTCATGGAGGAGTGGAAGAGGACTCCAGTGGCAACCTGTGAAGCTCTGGTGAACAACATGCCCAAGGGGGTTAAGTGCAGGGAAATAATGGTGACCACACAAAATATTGGCACTTTGAGCCCAATTTGGACATTTTCAATTAGGGGTGTACTCACTTTTGTTGCCAGCAGTTTAGACATTAATGGCTGTATGTTGAGTTATTTTGAGGGGACAGCAAGTTTACACTGTTATACAAACTGTACACTCACTACTTTACATTGTAGCAAAGTGTCATTTCTTCAGTGTTGTCACATGAAAAAATATAATAAAATATTTACAGAAATGTGAGGAGTGTACCCACTTTTGTGAGATATTGTAGCTAGTGGTGATGAAGTGAGATTTGTCAGCTCCACCCCTCCTACTCCTGCTCAATGCTCTCTTCTGCTGAATTGTTCTATGAACCACCAGTATCCCCTGTTCAAGGGGCTATTCAACAAGTCAGGCTAAAAGATGCCATGCAGTGCTTCAGCTGGTCTGTCTAGGGGACAGGAGCCACACCGGTTCAGACTTTTTCAGCTCTGCAAGGGCAGGCCCAATGGTGGTTCATGCCACAGAAGCTTGAGCCAGAAATGGTGGTGTGAGATAATAGCACTAATTTTCTGCCTGCCGTTCGATAGGGAAAGTTGACACATGTGCCATGCCTGGCACATGTGCTCAATTTGGTGGAGCAGCATTTCTTAAGCAGGTACCCAGGGTTGCAAGATCTTCTACGGCAGGCCAGAAGAGTCTGTAGCCATTTCAGGTGGTCATACACAGCCAGTATTTGGCTGAAATTCAGCTGGAATTCAACCTGCCCAAAAATTGCCTGATTTGTGACATGTCCAGCAGGTGGAACTCAACCTTGGTAATGCTGCTGCAGCTGCACATGCAGCAGAGAGCCATCAGCAAGTACCTGTGTGAGTATGGCACAAGGACAGGCCCAGGGCTCTGCATTATTTCCCCAAGCCAATGGATGCTGATAAAGGATGCATGCACTGTACTGTCACCATTTGAGGAGGCGACAAGGATGGTGAGCCGTGACATTGCATGTGTCAGTGACACAATCCTTCATATGTTCCTGCTGGAGCATACTCTGTGTGGCATTATGGACAGGGCACTCAAGGCAGAGCAATGGGAGGAAGAGGAGGACTTCCTTTCCTATCAGGGCTCGCTTTATGCAGACACCATTCTTACAAAGCCACAGTACACACAAGAGGAAAGAGAGGAGGAAAATTCTAGCAGTTTTGGAGGCATTGAAGCAGAGGAAGACATACGTCAAACGTTAAGAGATGTTTTTCAGTCCTCAGAAACCCTGGGAGTAGTACATGGCTGGGAGGAGGCAGTTCTAGATACTGTAATCTTCAGTGACCCCGAGGACTTGCGATGCATGGGCTCCCTTATTCTTCAATGCCTGCGAAAGGACCCGAGAATCCCTGACATCAAGGAGAAGGATCACCTGAGTGTACTATAATTTGGCTTCTTCACATAAGGCTTGCTCACTGTGGTGCAAAACTTTGTTATTTTCATCAAATGTCTGCCAAAGAAACACCAGAATTTATCCAAAAAAAAACTCTAATCTTTTTCCAAGTGCACTAAATTGTGGCCTCATCATACAGACTAGCTCCCCAAGCCTTTGTTTACAAAATAAAGAAAGCTTGCAAGGAAAAACAATTTAAATGTCTTTTTTTCTTTTTAAATGTCAGTTTTGCTGCAGCAGGTTCTATACATGCTAGTAATTAATAAAGCTACTAGTTTTATAAATTTTGCTTTGTCTCCCATGCTGAGCCTTTAACCACTTGCCGACCGTCAATTGGCAATTGACGGCGGCAAAGTGGCGCTGTAAGGCAAATCGCCGTCATATGACGGCGGCCGCCAGATCGCGCACAGTGAGCGCGCGCCGCCGGAGGCGCGCCTGCGCGCTCACTGTGTCCGGGGAGGGCCAGGGAGCGGGTGCGGCGGCTTCGATTGCCGCCGGCCACCCACGATGCCCCCCCCGGAGTGAAGGAGCGGAGGTCCGTGTAAGTAAACACGGACCTCCGCTCTGTGTGAGGGGGAAGGGCTGTGATCACAGCCTTCCTGTACGTGAAGGCTGTGACCACTTCCCTTCCCCAGATAGTACAGTCCCCCCACAGTTAGAACACGCCCAGGGAACACAGTTAACCCTTAGAGCGCCCCTGCAGGTTAACCCCTTCACTGCCAATGGCATTTACACAGTAATCAGTGCATTTTTATAGCACTGATCGCTGTATAAATGCCAATGGTCCCAAAAAAGTGTCAAAATGTTCCGACATGTCCGCTGAAATATCGCAGTACCGCTAAAAATCGCAGATCGCCGCCATTATTAGTAAAAAATAAAAAAAAATAAAAACCCCAAAAATGAATTCTCATCATCCGTAAACGCGACCACTTTTGCGCAAACCAATCAATAGACGCCGATTGTGATTTTTTTTATTGCAAATATGAGGAAGAATATAAATCGGCCAAAAACGGTGAAAAAAAAAATTTTTTATATTTTTTTTTTGGATTTGTATTTTAGGAAAAAGTAAGAAATTTGTTTTTTTTTTTGCAAAATTGTCGCTCTTCTTTTGTTTATAGAGGCGATCAGAAATGACGCAGCGGTGATCAAATACCACCAAAAGAAAGCTCTATTTGTGGGGAAAAAAGGACGCAAATTTCGTTTGGGTACAACGTTGCAGGACCGCACAATTTTCAGTTAAAGCGACGCAGCGCCGAATCACAAAAAGGGCTCCGGTCCTAAAGCTGGAAATCCTTCCGGTCCTTAAGTGGTTAAAGTCCAGTTATTTAGGTGGGTTCTGGTGTAGCTTGTCCTGCAATTTTTTTTGCATCTTCTGGTTCGGATGTGGCTTCTAGCTAAAATTGACTTCCTAATAATATCAGTGGTGTCAGTGGGAACCTATCTGAGAGGCAGAAATTGCTGAATGCTCAAGGAACCCCTAGCAACCTCTGGAGAAACTTTAAGTTTCCATGGAACCCTGGTTGAAAAACCCAGTTCTAAAATTTGTACACTGCTTGCTTTTCTTATTTCATATTTCAGGTTTCTGAGCAATTCTTTCATACATAAAAATGTGATGTATTCCATGGAACCCTGGTTGAAAAACCCAGTTCTAAAATTTGTACACTGCTTGCTTTTCTTATTTCATATTTCTGGTTTCTGAGCAATTCTTTCATACATAAAAATGTGATGTATTCCACAGGAAGCAACACAGTGCCTAATTAGACCATTTGATGACAGCAGAAAAGGTCAGCAAAATAAACTGAAGTGGAAATAAGCAGTAGTTAGAAGATGAAATTGGTAAAGCTGAGAATGACTTTCATAGTGACGGTTGTGAAAAAAGGCATTATGTGCAAGACAAGCTGGTCCTGTATTTTTGCTTATACAAAGCAGGTGGGACATAAATCTAACCACTGTAGGACAATAATGAATACTTCTCAAGTATGCTTATATATCAAAATGTCACAGGATATACCTATAATATAGCACTATGCATAAACTGTATCTCTGCTACAAGTGAATTGGTGCCCGAACATGTTTAGCCCAATTGTTTAATTTTATTAACCTTCGGATAATGGGGTTGATTTACTAAAGGCAATCAGATTGTGTACTTTGCAAAGTTGCTCCAGAGCTTAATAAATGAGGTAAAGCTTCACTTTGCAAAGAGTACCCAATCACGTGCAAGGGAAATTTAAAAAACAGCATTTTTGCTTGCACATGATTGGATTATGGAGGTCACAGAGCTTCTGCTCATTTACTAAACTCTGGAGAAACTGCACTTGCAGAGTGCAATTGATTTGCAAAGTGCTCAGCTTATTTGCCTTTAGTAAATCAACCCTTATGCGTCTACATTCTGTCAATAACCTTTAAGGTCCATTTACTTCTTTGAGGTGTATTAACATATGTACGTCAACACACGGTATGTTGTGTGCTAAATTATGTTGCATCAAGGCAGCCAATGCATCCGAACGTGCCCGAAATAGTGTTAATTTTGTTGACTAAAACCGACTAAAACATTTTAGTCTACTAACTTAACACCATTTTAGTCTACTAAAATACGACTAAAGCGAAAACAATTGAGATGACTAAAATATGACTAAAACTAAAATGGCATTTATTTTATTTTTTTCTTTTTCTTTTATATCCAAGACCTGAACCGCTCACATTCTTAAATTCATGGTAATAATAATCATCTTGGTATATATTTTTATTTTGTATTTTTATCCTTTATTATTTTCATGATAGTCCGTGTCATACAAAAAACGAAAGATCTAAAAACAGCATCCCATGCTAAGATTGCAAAGGAATATCCCTATCACCCCCCATCTCTCATACCTTTATTTGTCTTTATTTTACCACCCACCAACCCCCCCCCCCCACACCTCCCTCACCCCCCTCCTCTCCAGACACCCCCTCCCCCTGATCTCCAGATCCCTTCTTTATCCATAATGTTTTCACCCTTCAGATTCCAGCATCATCAGGCAGTCTTATATTTTAGCCAGTCCCCCCATTTAGCTTGGTACCTCTCCAAGGAGTCCTGAGATATATGTATTGTTTCCTCTATGGCTCTCAACCAGTCCACTTTTGCTATCCAATCCTTCATAGCTGGAGTCTCCGGTATTCTCCAGAGTTTTGGGATTAGGCTTTTAGCCACATTTAATAGCTGTGGGACTATAGTAATCCTATATTGTTTCACCGTTTTTTCTGTGTCATGGAATAGACATCTCCATGGTTCCAACTCCCTCTGGTCTCCTTTTATTTGCCCAATCCCCTTGGTGATCTTTTCCCAATAGGGTCGTATCTTAACACAGTCCCACCACAAGTGTGAGAAAGTCCCCGGGGCATCGCACCCCCTCCAACATATTGGGGGGTCCTCAGCTCCAAGCCTCTGCGCCCTCTGCGTAGTTGTATACCATCTTGCTAATACCATAGCATATCTCTATTGTCCCAGAGTCTCGTGCTTAATGGCAGGTTAGCTCTAATATTTTCTTTCTATGTTCCTCATCTCTAATAGCTCCTAGTTCTTCCTCCCATTTCCTCAGATATGGTGGTTCCCTGGGTTCTGTTTCATTTATGAATATTTTATACAATTTAGATATTCTATGCTTTACACACTGTGGCGTACTAAGCAGTTTTTCTATCGGTCGCATATTTTCTTTTCCTCTCAATGGCTTAGGTAGTGACTGTACAAAGTGTTATATATGTGTATATCTCCATCTATCTAATGGCATGGTTCCCCATGTCTGTGTGATTTCCTCAAATGTGCATATCATATTTCCTTTCATTATATCTAATAATAATATCTCCTCTGTTTTGCCCATCTGGTGAAGTATAAGTATGATTAGTGTCTAGTAAAGAAATCAAAGGTGCATTATATTTCCAGTCATGCTGTCTATCTAAAGTGGCCCATACCCTAAAAGTATTTTTTGTAATTGGGTTTATTTCCCTATTTCCCTGTACTGCCATGGTATCCAAATCATCTTGCTCAAATCTGCTCTACTTTGTATATTTTCTATGTTCATCCAGTAGTTCCCTCCCTTATTATGAATCCAGACTGCTATCCTAGAAATGGCTATTGCCTGATAGTATTTCTTAAAATAGGATGCTGCTAATCCCCCTGTCTTTTTCCCTTTAACTAGGGTTGCATAAGAGACTATAGGACATTCATGTGCCCAAATAAATTTTAGCGCTATAGCTTGTATTTTTCTGAAACATTCCTGTGGTGCTTTAATAGGTATCATCTGGAAGATATATATTCGCTGTGGTAGTGTGTTTATTCTCCCTACCCAGAAGAGGGGTCTATGCCTAAGCTTATTCAATTGTTCCTTGACCTTATTGAGCATTGGGATATAATTGGCACTATATAGTGATTCTATTGATCTTGTTAGTTTTGTGGATTTCCCACTTTAGGACCAGAGCACTTTTTGCAATTCGGCACTGCGTAGCTTTTACTGACAATTGCGCATTCATGCGACGTTGTACCCAAAATAAATTTGCGTCCTTTTTTTCCCACAAGTAGAGCTTTCTTTTGGTGGTATTTGATCACCTCTGCGTCATTTCTGATCGCCGCTAAAAACAAAAGAAGAGCGACAATTTTGCAAAAAAGCCCAAATTTCTTACTTTTTGCTAAAATATAAATCCAAAAAATATATATATAAAAAAAACATTTTTTCCATTGGTTTTGGCCGATTTAGATTCTTCCTCATATTTTTGGTTAAAAAAAATCGCAATCGGCGTTTATTGATTGGTTTGCACAAAAGTTGCCGCGTTTACGGACAATGAGAATTAATTTCTGGGGATTTATTTATTTTTTATTTTTTACAAGTAATGGCCGCAATCTGCCATTTTTAGCAGTACTGCGATATTGCAGCGGACATGTCGGACCATTTTGACACTTTTTTGGGACCATTGGCATTCATACAGCGATCAGTGCTATAAAAATGCATTGATTACTGTGTGAATGCCATTGGAAGTGAAGGGGTTAACCTGCAGGGGGTGCTCTAAGGGTTAACTGTGTTCCCTGGGCGTGTTCTAACTGTATGTGGGCTGCCCTGGCTGGGGAAAGGGGATGATCACAGCTTCCATATACAGGAAGCCTGTGATCACCGCCCTTCCCCCTCTATGAGAACGGAGATCCATGTTTACATACACGGACCTCCGTTCTCTCACTGCGGCGGGGGCCATTGCGGGTAGCCAGCGGCGATCGAGTCCGCCGTACCCGCTCCCTGGCCCCCCCCCAGACACAGTGAGCACGCGAGCGCGCTCACAGCAATAGTTATCGCATCTGCCGTTATATGACGGCGGTTTGCGATAACAAGCCACTCTGTCGTCGTCAGACTGTGGTCAGCGGTCGGCAAGTGGTTAATCCCCAAATATCCCATTTCCTCCCTACACCATATAAAGGGGATTTCAGCTTGTATTACTTATTGTTCTTTCCTAGGGGTCGTTATGATTAATATCTCTGACTTAAAATTTGTCAACTTTCCATATCGATTCAACTCCTTCACTACATTAGGTATTGACCTCCATGGTCGGAGACGTAAAACAGCATATCATCGGCATATGCTGCCACTTTGTGCTCCCTCTCGCCGATCTTCACTCCTCGGACATCCACACTCCTCCGTATCTCCGTCAATAAGGGTTCAAGTGCTATTACGAACAGCATCGGCAAGAGGTGGCATCCCTGTTTTGTGCCATTGAACAGCTCCAGCGCAGGAAAAGGGGTCCCATTTACTCTAATCCTAGCTGTTAGGTGGTAATAAAAGGCGGAGATCCACCTCATCATCTTGTCTCCGATCCCCAATTACTTCAAAGTACCCAACATGAAGCCCCAGTCTACCCTGTCAAATGCCTTTTCGGCATCAGTTGACAGGAGTATTAAACTGGGACTCCTCTCTACCTTGTTTCATGTATTACAGAGAGTGTTCTCAGACAGTTATCCCTTCCCTCCCTTCCGGCTATAAATCCTACCTGATCTTCATGGATCCATCTCGTTAGCAAAATATCTTTGTATCTATATTTAACAAGGATATCTGTCTGTAGCTTGACAGGGCGCCTGGATCCTTCCCCTCCTTCAGAATGAGGGTTATGTAGGCTAATAATGATTCTTCTCTCATTCTCTCTCCATCAGCCAGACTATTTAGATACTCACAAAGCTTAGGGATCAAGGTTTGCCTCTAAATGGTCTAATTCTTCCCTAGGGATCATTGGAAGGTCCAGTTCCTGCAGGTACTCTTAAACCGCTGAATTTTCTTCTCCCTTGCCCTTATTTTCTTCTTTTTGTCTCACCCTATATAGCTGGCTATAGTACTGGTGGAATACTTCTGCGATTTCGGGAGATGAGTTTTATTTTTAATTTTAGTTATAAAGGACGCATGTTTTTTTCCTTTTCTAGTCTAGTCAACCATTTCCTGTTTTTTTTCCCCCATTGATGTTTTTCTTTTATTACTAGATGAAAAGCTTTTTTTTCTCTCTTGTTCTAATAGCTCAGCCAACTCACCCCTCTTTATCATTAGTTCTTGTCTCTCTGGGATACCTTTGGGTCTAGTCTGTTGCTCTACTTCCTGTATCTCTCTGTATAGCCTACTCATCTTTTCCTTTTTTTCTTTTGCGTTCCTATACCTATAAAAATCCCCCTGATATATGCCTTATGAGATTCCCACAACAGGGCCCTCAAGGTCCCTGGGGTATCATTAACCACTTCAATACCAGGCACTTAGAACACTTCCCGCCCAGACCAATTTTCAGCTTTCAGTGCTGTTGCGCTTTGAATGACAATTGCGCGGTCGTGCGATGTTGTACCCAAACAAAATTTGGTGGTCCTGGTGCGCTCCCTGGTGGTCCAGTGTGGCGATGCTGAGGGGGGCTGCACTGATAAATCAGCGCAGCCCCCCCCATCAGGCGAGCAGCCGATCGGCTCTCCACTGCTCAGGTCTGCAGATGAACGGCTCTTCCTATTTACACAGTGATCAGCCGTGATTGGTCACGGCTGATCACATAGTAAAAGGCTTCGGATGGAAGCCTTTATCTGGGTCGGTAATGCGGTGGATCAGAATAGACGTCCAGTCAGGATAATGAAGTGGTTAAAGGAAAAAACATCTTTCAGTTCTTGTTTTATTCTCTTTACATCCGCATCCTGAAGTAGGGAATCATTTAGTTTCCAAATCATTCCCCCCGTGGCTCTCTCCTCTACTTCCAGCTGAACTACCACTGGGGCGTGATCTGAGATAGAAATGGGTTTAATCGTTTCGTTTCTAAGGAGGGGAAGCATATGATGTTCAATTAACACATAATCAATCCTTGAGTATGACCTATGTACCGAGGAATAATATGTATAATCTCGATCCTTCGGATGTCTTATCCTCCAGGTGTCCACTACTTGATATTCTAATAGTAGATTCTTTATTTATTTATATCTTTGGGCCATAAATCTAGCCGCATTCCCTATCCATGGATCTATGGACACATTAAAGTCTCCTGCTATTATAAGTCTCCCCTGCTTGAATGCCCATAGCTATTTTAGGGTCTTCCTAAGGAATTTAACTGGCTCTCTCTTTGGGGCATAAAGATTTGCAAGTGTACATTCCATATTAAACAGACTCCCTTTTATAAACAGGAACCTTCCCTTCGGATCCACCAGTTGCTCCTTAATCCTGAATCTCATATTCTTATTAAACCCAATGGCTACGCCCCGTGATCGATTCGATGTTGAGTCACCATAGAACCACAGAGGAAACAAGTGCGTAGATAACCTATATCCTGAGGCATGTACAATATGTGTCTCCTGGAAACAAACTATGTCAGCTCCATGATGGTCTCATTCCTTATTGACCTTATAACTAAAATGGCATTTAAGTCAAAAGACTAAAATGGGGCTAAAACTAAAATGCCATTTTAGTCAAAAGTCAAAAGACTAAGACTAAAACTAAATTGAAATTTGACGTCAAAATTAACATTGGTCTGTAGTGCATGTTCATACCTCAATACCATAAATAATAACATATTCGATTTTTCACTCCAGGAGTATATAATGAGTTTGGAAATTGTAGAGAAATGCTTAAATAATGCATTACAATTTAATTACCCGAGTACCTGTCTCCAGCCCTGATTACCTGAGTGCCTATCTCCAGCTCATAAGAGTACCCGAGTACCTATCTGCAGCCCATCAGAGTACCCAAGTACCTGTCTCCAGCTCATCAGATTACCCGAGCACCTGTCTCCAGCCCAGAGTACCCAAGTACCTATGTCCAGCCCAGAGTACCCGAGCACTTATCTGCAGCGCATCAGAGTACCTGTCTCCAGTCCTTTTGAGTACCCAAGTAACTATTTGCAGCCCATCAGAGTACCCAAGTACCTATCTGCTGCCTACCAGAGTACCCAAGTACCTATCTGTAGCCCATCAGAGTACCTGTCTCCAGCCCAGATTACCTGAGTACCTATTTCCAGCCCATAAGAGTACCCGAGTACCTATCTGCAGCCAATCAGAGTACCCAAGTACCTGTCTCCAGCTCATCAGATTACCTGAGCACCTGTCTCCAGCCCAGAGTACCCGAGTACCTATCTGCAGCCCAGAGTACCTGAGCACTTATCTGCAGCGCATCAGAGTACCTGTATCCAGTCTATTTGAGTACCCAAGTAACTATTTGCAGCCCATCAGAGTACCCAAGTACCTATCTGCAGCCCATCAGATTACCCATGCACCTGTCTCCAGCAAATCAGAGTACCCGAGTACCTACCTGCAGCCCATCAGATTATCCAAGTACCTGTCTCCAAGCCATTAGAGTGCCCGAGTACCTATCTGCAGCCCATCAGAGTACCTAAGTACCTATCTGCAGCCCATGCCTCATAGAATATACGTTGGGGTGTTTGCTTTCTGAAATTGCCTCATTTTGTGGGTAATTCCACTGTCCTGGTGCTCCAGGACCTTCAAAAGTGTGATAGGTCATCAGTAGAGTTGAGCGAACTTCTAGAAGTCCGGGTTCTGCTGGTTCGGCAGAACTTCGGGACAAAGTCCGGGTTCGGGTCCGGACAGAACCCGAACTTTGTCCCGGACGATGACTACTGGATAGTGTGAAAA
>BLSH010072317.1:339209-353068 GCA_018402905.1 Glandirana rugosa | reverse complement strand
AACAGTGATATGGGTACTCCGGGCTTATTTATACTTTTTGGACACAGTTAGAAGATGATTTTAGAACAGTTCTATGGCCTCTAATGTTAATTAATACTTTTCAGACCCATTTTGAAGATGATCTCCATTTTTGCATTTTTATGTTTTTATTTTTTTAAAAATATTTAAAGTTATTTCCCTGTCCCCATTTCTTTGTAGGGCACTTGTCCCACCCTTACCCACATTTTCCTTCCTTTTGCAGACCTCTAGGACCTTCCTGGGCTTTTTTACAGCATTTTTAAGATTTTTCATTAAAATTACCAGAACACCGGACCCGAACCCGGACTTTTTTTGAAAAGTCCGGGTCCGGGTCCCGGACACCCCAAAGTTCGGTACGGACCCGAACTTTACAGTCCGGGTTCGCTCAACTCTAGTCATCAGGAAATTAGATGTGTTATTTATGCTCCTAGAACACCTGATGGTACTCCCTGTATGTTGGGCCTCTCTATGTGGCCAGGCTGTGTAAAAGTCTTACACATGTGGTATCACCATACTCTGGACGAGTAGCAGAATGTATTTTGGGGTGTCATTTTTACTATGTGTTAGAAAAATCTTATGATTGACAACTTTGTGTAAAAAATGTTTTTTTTTCATTTTCTTTCCACATTTTCAAAAAAACTTGTGGAAAAAAAATGACATGTTCAAAAGACTCATTACAACTCATAGAATATACATTGGGGTGTTATCCATACAAAAGAGAACTGGCGTATGTGGGGCAATGGAATGTCTCAGTCTCGATATGTATATATACAAATAAGAAAGATGCCCAAGGGACTTTGTGAGAACCACAGGGTATAAAATATACACAATTTTTATTTAACATTTAAACACTTTTAATGCATACAGTCCAAGGTGTAAATGTATTTATTATAAATTTATCATATATACATTTACACCTTGGTCTGTCGGTTATACCTTGATTTATGTAACTATGGAAACCCATGCATATGTGTATATACTTATTTCTATACCTAATCATTTTTAATTGTATGCATTCAAAGTGTTTAAATGTTCAATAAAAATTGTGTATATTTTATACCCTGCGGTTTGTGTCTCACAAAGTCCCTTGGGCATCCTTGTTCTTTGTATATATACGTTGGGGTATTTGCTTTCCAAAATGGGGTCATTTTGTCGGTAATTCCACTCTCCTGGTGCTCCAGGGCCTTCAAAAGTGTGATAGGTCGTTAGGAAATTATATGTGTAATTTATGCTCCTAAAACGCCTTACGGTGCTCCCTGAATGTTGGGCCTGTGTATCTGGCCAGGCTGTGAAAAAGTCTCACATGTGGTATCACGATACTCAGGAGGAGCAGCAGAATGTATTTTGGGGTGTAATTGGAAGTATGCATGTGCTGTGTGTGAGAAATAACCTGTTATTATGACAATTTTGTGTAAAGAAAAAAAAATAATAATTTCTTAATTTTCCCAAGAATTATGGGAAAAAAATGACAACTTAAAAAACTTGCCATGTCTCTTACTAAATATCTTGGACTGCCTACATTTCAAAAAGGGGTCATTTGGGGGGTATTTGTACTTTCCTGACATTTCAGGGCCTCAAGAAATGAGATGAGGCCGTCGGTGCATCTATAACTTTCACACAGACTAAATAATTCCCACTAATTTGGGTTATTTTTACCAAATATATGCAGCAGTATATATTTTGGTCCAAATTTATGAACAAAAATTACTTATTTGCAAAATTTTATAATAGAAACTGAAAAAGTGTTTTTTTTTTCAAAATATTTGGGTTTTTTCACATATATCGCAAAAAGTAAAAAACCCAGTGGTGATTACATACCACCAAAGGAAAGCTCTATTTGTTTGAAAAATATGATAACAATTTAGTTTGGGTACAGTGTTGCATGACTAAGTACCGTATATACTCGGGTATAAGCCGAGTTTTTCAGCACATTTTTTGTGCTGAAAAAGACCCCCTTCGGCTTATACCCGAGTCAGTGTCTGTGGGTGATCAGTAGTTTCACATTAAACAGAGCCGTGCTGCTTCTAAGAGCCGTTCTGTGCTTGTAACTGTGACTAATCACATTGGAATGTAGAGAATGCTGAGAGAGGTGTCAGAGGTTTCAGCTTGATGTTGGCAGGTGGGCGGGACAAGCTGATGTTAGCTGTTCAGTCCCGCCCACCTCCTGATCTCAGTGAAGAGCTGCAGCTCTCTTTCAGCATTCTCTGCATTCCAATGTGTTTAGTCACACTCACAACTTACAAGCACAGAACGGCTCTTAGAAGCAGCACAGCTCTGTTTAATGTAACTACCTTACTCATCCCTTATGTGTTCTGGCTACAGTCTCTGTGTCCTGGCTAAAATCCCTGTGTCCTGGCTACAATTCCTGTGTTCTGGCTACAGTCTCTGTGTCCTGGCTAATATCCCTGGGTCCTGGCTAAAATCCCTGCGTCCTGGCTAATATCCCTGTGTCCTGGCTACAATCCTTGTGTCCTAGCTAATATCCTTGTGTCCTGGCTAATATCCCTGTGTTCTGGCTCCCTGTCCCTGTGTTCTGGCACCCTGTCCCTGTGTTCTGGCTCCCTGTCCCTGTGTTCTGGCTCCCTGTCCCTGTGTCCTGGCTCCCTGTCCCTGTGTTCTGGCTGCTGCATTTCCCACCCTAGGCTTATACGCGGGTCAATACGTTTTCCCATATTTTTTAGGCAAAAGTAGGGGAACCACAGTAGCTGGCGGGGGAACAGGTATTTCACACACCAGAGGTGTAGATTACTTGCAGCAGCTGGGGAACAGAGAAGCAGCAGGCTTTAAATACAAAGGCTACCTGTATGTAAGTATATTTATATATCTTTTACAGGTGATCTACTATGCAGTGTGACCCTGTGATGTGACAGGGTTGCTTTAAATGGCTCCTGAGGGTTATAGAAACTCCTTTTTTATTACTACCCTGGACCTGTTCTTGTGACAAAAAATTCCCTTTTTGACTTCATTATTTTACATTTTTTTTTGTCATAAAAAGAAAAGAACGGACAGACAAAATTACAAATACAAATAGGGATTGAATGCTCAAAAAAGGCAAAAGGCAAAAAACACAAAAGAAAATAATAAAACAAAACTACCCTAAATACACCCCTAAAAAACACACCCTCTAAACAAAGAAAACCAGAAAAAGTAGATTGGCCACTTAGGTACCCAACCCCCCTCAAATGTGAAAGTTCCAGTGTGACTTCCAGTATAGCAGCACCAAGTGCAGGGACTTTTTCAAAAGGACAGAAGCATTTAAAAAAACATATTTTTCTTTTTACAGATATATCTGTCAGCCTCCTTGCCGTGGTGGTCAGTTTCTGTGGGTTGGCACTCTTGGTGGTTTCCCTCTTTGTCTTCTGGAAGCTGTGCTGGCCCTGTTGGCGTAGTAAACCACTTACTTGTACCACGCAGGCTGCCCCTCCCTGCATCCCCAGCGCCCCACCTGAAATGGTGGAAACCAACGAGAAGAAGGAAATTAAGCAGAATGGCAAGCATTCGGTGAAGGTGCAAGAGGCGGCAATGAAAATCAGCCACACTTCACCCGATATTCCTGCTGAGGTGCAAAATGCCTTAAAGGAACATTTGATGAAGCATGCACGAATGCAGCGTCAAATCACTGAGCCAACATCCTCTTCAAGGTAAGAAATGTATTATTTTGTGTATTTATTCAGCAGTGACATACTACACAATTACTTACAGGGAAAACTGTACATCTAAATAATAAAGTATAATATATATACTATACTAAGGTGATCAGATTTTTAAAATGAAATCCGGGCACGTATTTTTTTTTTTTTATTGGCAAATGGTAAACTATTTTATAAACTTATTTTCCTCAACTTGTATATGCAGTGTATGTGATATGTGTTTATGGAATTATTGTATGATATATATGTTATTTCTCACATTTCGTCCATGAGATAAAAAAGATACTTAGAATTTTTTGGAATATGACTACCAAATGTTAAGAAGATATAGAAAAAACCTTTCAATGCATATTTTGTCATTTATTCTTACCAAAGAAGCACGGAGGTGCACTACTTACAGAGTGCAGAGTTCAGGGGTATGCTATGTGCAGAGCTCAGGGGTGCGCTATGTACAGAGTGCAGAGTTTAGGGGTGGGCTATGTACAGAGTTCAGGGGTACGTTATGTACAGAGTTCAGGGGTGCGAGATGTACAGAGTGCAGAATTCAGGGATGCGCGATGTACAGAGTGCAGTGTTCAGGGGTGAGCGATGTACAGAGTGCAGAGCTCAGGGGTGCATGATGTACAGAGTGCAGGGTTCAGGGCTGCGCAATGTATAGAGTACAGCGTTCAAGGGGTGCGCAATGTACAGAGTGCAGAGTTCAGGGTTGCGCAATGTACAGAGTGCAGAGTTTAGGGGTGCACAACGTTACAGAGTGCAGAGTTCAGGCGTGTGCAACATTATGAGTGCAGAGTTTAAGGGTGCGCTATATACAGTGTTCAGGAGTGCGCTAAGTACAGAGTGCAGGGATCAATAGTGCGCTACATACACAGTGCAGAGTTCAGGAGTGTGCTACGTACAGAGTGTAGTATTCAGGCATGCACTACATAGACTGCAGAGTTGCGAATTAGCTGATTCGTTTGAAAAGTTTGCATTTGGTGATGGTACTGACAGTGACCACCAAACTCAATATGGGATATAATTTACACTAATATGAGAAGAGAGAGATAGTACAGAAGGAAAGTTCACATTACTTTTATAGAGATTCAGGGCTCTTGTACACAGGTGGCTGAGCCTATACAGTATAATTGCAACCCAGGTGCAATGCCACTGAAATGAATCATGTTTATGATCAGTGGCGTTGCTAGGTGGGAAAAAGACCAGGGGCTCAGCCCGAAAAAATGCGGCATGCAAAGCTACGAAAAATGGGTGTGTTCTAAACTAAATAGCGGGCATGACTTAAAGGGGGCGTTGCTCATGGGGGTGTGGTTCGAGTCTGAGATGAACGAGGGATGGAGAAAGGAAGACAGAAAGAGATAGGGAGGGAAGGAGAGAGAAGAGAAGGAAGGAAAGAAAGAAAGAGGGATTGAGGGACAGTAGGCCCAGATCCTACACCACAATAGCAATATGTGTATTCCAGAAAGTTTAAAAATCAGCAGATAAAGATACTCCAAACACCTGGTGTTGGCACTTCAATCATCCCGGCACCATGGTTGGCATAGTGTCAGGATGATTGAAGTGCATTATTTAAATTATTACATTGTAATATAAAATGAAACGGTTCAACTCACCATAATGAAGAATCAGTGGGAGCTCCGAGTGTGTCACTTGCCACTGTTGCCTGCCACCAGATGCCATCAGGTGGCCCCAGCAGAGTCCCTCCTTACATCAGCTCTCCCCAGTGGAGTCCCTCCTTCCATCATGTGTCCCCAGCGGAGTCCCTCCTTCCATCAGGTGCCCCCAGTGGACTTCCTCCTTCCATCAAGTGCTCCCAGCGGACTTCCTCCTTCCATCAGGTGCTCCCAGTGGAGTCCCTCCTTCCCTCAGGTGCCCCAAGCGGAGGGCACCTGATGGAAGGACTGCATAGCAACCAGCAACTGTTGAGACAATGAAGACTTTGGTGAGAAGAATATAATGTACAGTTTTGTGTATATAATGAAGGGGGCAGGAGTGTGTAATGCACAGAATGCAGGGATCAGGAGTGTATAATGCCCAGAATGCAGGGGTCAGGAGTGTGTAATGTACAGAGCACAGGGGTCAGGAATATGTAATGCACAGAACGCAGTGGTCGGGAGTGTGTAATGCACAGAAAGCAGGGGTCGGGAGTGTGTAATGCACAGAATACAGGGGTCAGGAGTATGTATTACACAGAATGCAGGGGTCAGGAGTGTTTAATGCACAGAATGTAGGGGTCAGGGGTGTGTAATGCATAGAATACAGGGGTCAGGAGTGTGTAATGCACAGAATGCAGGAGTCTGCTTTTTTACTACATTCTTTTACTACATAAAGAGTTCAGGGTTGTGGAGTGTGCTACATAAAGAGTGCAGGGTTGTGGGGTCCACTATGTACTGAGTGTAGGGTTTCTGGATGCACTACGTACTGAGTGCAGGGTTGCGCTATGTACTGAGTGCAGGGTGCACTATGTATGTACTGAGCGCATGGTTGCGGTGTGCGCTACATACAGAGTGCAGGGTTGAGGGGTGCGCTATGTACAGAGTGCAGGTTTGAGGGGTGCACTACATACAGAGTGCAGGGGTGAGGGGTGCGCTACGTACAGCGTGCAGGGTTGAGGGGTGCGCGACATACGGAATGCAGGGTTGAGGGGTGCGCTACGTACAGAGAACAGGGTTGAGAGGTGCGCTATGTACAGAGTGCAGGGTTGTGCTACATGAAGAGTGTAGGGTTGAGGGGTGCACTACGTACTGAGTGCAGGGTTGCAGGGTGTGCTACGTACAGCGTGCAGGGTTGAGGGGTGCGCTATGTACGGAATGCAGGATCGAGGGCTGCTCTACGTACAGAGAACAGGGTTGAGGGGTGTGCTATGTACAGAGTGCAGGGTTGTGCTACATAAAGAGTGTAGGGTTGAGGGGTGCACTACGTACTGAGTGCAGGGTGGCGGGTGCGCTATGTACTGAGTGCAGGCTTGCGGGATGCAGTATGTACTGAGTGCAGGGTTGTGCTATGTACTGAGAGCAGGGTTGCGGGGTGTGCTACGTACTAAGTGCAGGGTTGCAGGGTACGCTTTATACTGAGTACAGGGTTGTGAGGTGCGCTACGTACTGAGTGCGCTACGTACTGAGTGCACTACGTACTGAGTGCAGGGTTGCGGGGTGCGCTACGTATGTATTGAGTGCAGGGTTGCGGGGTGCGCTACGTACTGAGTTCAGGGCTGAGGAGTGCTCTACGTACAGAGTGCAGGTTTGAGGAGTGCGCTACATACAGAGTGCAGGATTGAGCGGTGCGCTACGTCCAGAGTGCAGGGTTGAGGGGTGCGCTACGTACAGAGGGCAGGGTTGAGGGGTAGGCTACATACTGAGTGCAGGGTTGCGGGGTGTGCTATGTACTGAGTGCAGGGTTGTGAGGTGCGCTATGTACTGAGTGTGCTACGTACTGAGTGCAGGGTTGCGCTACATACTGAGTGCACTACGTACTGAGTACAGGGTTGCTGGGAGCACTACGTACTGAGTGCAGGGTTGCGGGTGCACTACATATGTACTGAGTGCAGGGCTGCAGGGTGTGCTACGTACCAAGTTCAGGGCTGAGGAGTGTGCTGCGTACAGAGTGCAGTATTGAGGGGTGCGCTACATACAGAGTGCAGGGTTGAGGGGTGCAATACATACAGAGTGCAGGGTTGAGAGGTGCGCTACGTACAGAGAACAGGGTTGAGGGATGTGCTATGTACAGAGTGCAGGGTTGAGAGGTGTGCTATGTACAGAGTGCAGGGTTGTGCTACATAAAGAGTGTAGGGTTGAGGGGTGCACTATGTACTGAGTGCAGGCTTCTGGGATGCAGCATGTACTGCCCAGATAGCAAGTAATTGTGCTGCAAGTTTGAAATGACTCGCCAAGCTTGTTGCACAGTTGCAGCAAGTTTACATTGCATGACTCCAGATCAAATTTCTTTGCAAACACTGCAAGTCTACTGCAAGTTCTGGTTCAGTTATGTTGTGTAATAGTTATACCAACACAGGGGGTCACTGTGACTGAAATTTCATCATTGCTTCCTGCTGTGTGTAAGGATTTTCTTCAATTGGTGCTGGGGCAGCCGTAGAATCACTTTGCGAGTGGCGTGCAGAGAGGTACCATGAGATCTGATATGGAGTTCAGGGAGGTAAGAATCAAGGAGTGACTAACCCTAATATCCCATTGGTGTAGCACAATTTGGAATGTTTTGTTTTTTCTTGTTTATATGCTGAGATTTAGCAGAAAATGTGTGTATTTAACGAGAGGTGGAAATAGAAACATCAAAGACCTGGTGCAAGAAACCTGGTAGTTCCACCATTGTATAGAGGACTACAAATCCCAGCAGTACAGTAACAATGCAGAATACCAGATATAGAGTGTGTATATAGAGAGCCATGCATTGTATATAGATGACTGCACAGTAGTGTGGTGAAAAGAGATCAATTCATTGTGCTTTATACAGAGAGGTCCATGCTTTGTGCTGTATACAGAGAGACCCCCGCATTGTGCTGTATACAGATTATAGAGAGACCCCTGCATTGTGCTGTATACAGAGAGAACCCTGCTTCATGCTGTATACAGAGAGACCCCTGCATTGTGCTGTATACAAAGAGACCCCTGCTTCATGCTGTATACAGAGAGACCCAAGCATTGTACTGTATACAGTGAGACCCAAGCATTGTACTGTATACAGAGCGACCCCTGCTTCGTGCTGTATACAGAGAGACCCCTGCTGCGTGCTGTATACAGAGAGACCCCTGCTCCGTGCTGTATACAGAGAGACCCTTGTATTGTGCTGTATACAGAGCCACCCATGCATTGTGCTGTATACGGAGAGACCCCTGCATTGTGCTGTATACAGAGAGGCCCAGGCATTGTGCTGTATACAGAGCGACCCCTGCTTCGTGCTGTATACAGAGAGACCCCTGCTGCATGCTGTATACAGAGAGACCCCTGCTCCGTGCTGTATACAGAGAGACCCTTGTATTGTGCTGTATACAGTGCCACCCATGCATTGTGCTGTATACGGAGAGACCACTGCATTGTGCTGTATACAGAGAGACCCCTGCTTTGTGCTGTATACAGAGAGGCCCAGGCATTGTGCTGTATACAGAGAGACCCCTGCATTGTGCTGTATACAGAGAGACCCCTGCATTGTGCTGTA
This sequence comes from Glandirana rugosa, assembly GCA_018402905.1. Taxonomy (NCBI): domain Eukaryota; kingdom Metazoa; phylum Chordata; class Amphibia; order Anura; family Ranidae; genus Glandirana; species Glandirana rugosa. The sequence continues at coordinate 344,234 of BLSH010072317.1, read as the reverse complement.
TACAGAGAGACCCATGCATTGTGCTGTATACAGAGACCCCTGCATTGTGCTGTATACAGAGAGACCCCTGCATTGTGCTGTATACAGAGAGACCCATGCATTGTGCTGTATACAGAGACCCCTGCATTGTGTTGTATACAGGCAGTCCCCGGGTTACAAACAAGATAGGGACTGTAGGTTTGTTCATAAGTTGAATTTGTTTGTAAGTGGGAACAGGTACAGTTTGTAAGTGTAGCTTCAGCCAAAACAAATATTTTTAAGCTTTTTGGATAGCATAGGGAAGGGTTAACACCTCTGTAATGTTTGTTTTGCTGTCTATATTTCAGTTCAGAAGATTTCACCTCACTTCCTGTCCCAATGATAATTGGATTTTGAAAATTTTGGCTTGTTGTGGAAACAAACCTTGGTGATAAAGCTTCAGTGGAGACACCTTTTTCCCATAATAACTCTTACAGGAGTGAATTTCCCTTCCTAGGGGGAGATTTCCTCTCACTTCCTGTTGTCTCCCTTCGTTTGTAAGTAGGAGTCGTTCATAAGTCAGATGTTCATAACTAGGGGACCGCCTGTACAGAGAGACCCATGCATTGTGCTGTATACAGAGCCACCCATGCATTATACAGAGAGATCCCTTTCATGGGAAATAGGAAAAGGTGGATACTTTTGTCAATATCTATATAGGGCGCACCTCACTCTACAGAGGTCTCATGACTTTTCTGGTCTAGGCATGCTTTGTATTCCTGACAGTAAAGCAGAGAGATGAGCGGAGGGTTCCCCTACTACTGCTTTCTCTAACGTGCTGTATTGGGCTTGCTCTATAAATGGCTAGATTTGGCTCCTACATTGTGTGCAAGGTCTACCAATTCCCTCTTACATTCTGTTGACATCTTCTGTAGATTTATTCCTGGCTGGCTATTCTCTGCATTCTCTATATTTATGCATATATTGTCCCTCAATCTGAAAACACGATTCCCATCATGGGATGCCCTGTGTATATGTAATAATAATAACAAAATGGTTCGATAATTCAAGAAGCTATGCAGCAAAAATAGACAAATATGCATGAATGCCTATCCCTCATTAAAAAAAAACAAAAAATACAATAATATGTGATAATACGTGAAACAGTAATAAAAGTGCTTGAATCAAAAGCAGATATTTTATCATTTTTTTATGTAAAATCGGATGAACATCTGCTTTTGATTCAGGGCATGCCATGATGGGAATCGTGTTTTCAGATCGAGGGGCAACAGATGCATAAATACATAGATTGTAGAGAATAACCAGCCAGGAATAAAGCTACAGAAGATGTCAACAGAATGTAAGAGGGAAATGGTAGACATTGCACACAATGTAGGAGGAAAATCTAGCCATTTATAGAGCAAGCATAATAGAGAATGCAGTAGTGGGGGAAACCTCTGCTCATCTCTCTGTTTTACTGTCAGGGATATAAAGCATGCCTAGACCAGAAAGGTCATGAGACCTCTGTAGAGTGAGTTGAGCCCGGTATAGATGGTGACAAAAGTATCCACCTTTCCCTATTTCCCATGAAAGGGATCTCTCTGTATAAAGTACAATGCATGTGTCTCTCTGTATACAGCACAATGCAGCGGTCGCTGTATACAGCACAATGCAGGGGTCTCTCTCTACAGCACAATGCAGGGGTCTCTCTGTATGCAGCACAAAGCATGGGTCTCTCTGTATACAGCACAATGCAGGGGTCTCTCTCTATACAACACAATGCATGGGTCTCTCTGTATACAACACAATGCATGGGTCTCTCTGTATACAACACAATGCATGGGTCTCTTTACTACACAGCACAGTCATCTCTCTATATACATGCATGGTTCTCTATATACACCCCCTATAGCTGTTAGTATTGTGCATTGTTGCTGTATTGCTGGGATTTGTAGTCCTCTATACAATGGTGAAATTCCCAGGTTTCTTGCACCAGGTCTTTGATGTTTCTATTTCCACCTCTCGTTAAATACACACATTTTCTGCTAAATCTCAGCATATAAACAAGAAAAAATAAAACATTCCAAATTGTGCTACACCAATGAGATTAGGTTTAGTCACTCCTTGATTTCCATATCAGATCTCAGTTCGGTGCGAATTCCAGCCTGTTTGCTGCAGATAAGGGGTGGAGCCGGCGTTCGGCGGCTCCTGTCCGTTCTCACAGTGCAGCAGCTGTGGGGGGAGGGAGGAGGGAGGGGCCGCGAGCAGGGGAAAATATCCCCTTCAGTGCGGAGTGCATCTCCGTGTTAGATGTGCTCCTATTGAACACAACGGGCTGGGAATTTGCACCACACTCCACAGAAAACGCACACGTTTTTTGTGCACTGCGGAGTGCGAATACGCTGGACATATGTGGACTGGACACCTTGAAATCAATGTTTTTTCAAGTGTCCTGCAAATTGGATGCGGTGTGAACCCAGCCTCATGGTACCTCTTTGCACACCACTCCCAAAGTGATTCTGTGGCTGCCCGAGCACCAATTAAAGAAAATCAATACACACAGCAGGGAGCGATGATCAAAATTCAGCCACAGTGACCCCCTGTGGTGGGAGAACTATTACACAACATAACTGAACCAGAACTTGCAGCAGACTTGCAGAGTGTTTTCAAAGAAAGTTGATTTGGAGTCATGCAATGGAGACTTGCTGCAATTGTACAACAAACTTGTGAAACATGGTAAGTCTAGCAATAGCTCAGTAAGTCATAACTTGCAGCACAATTAATTGCTATCTGGGAACTTTTTTTCTTGCCAAAAATGGAGACTTGCATAACACTGGCTGTAGACTTGCGGAACTCTTGCTGTAGACTTGCGGAGCTCTTGATGTAGACTCACCACTGCTCTTGCTAGAGACGTGCCATGCAAATTTGCTACAAGTTGGAAAACTGTCAACTAGAACTTGAACTTAAAGGGTTTTGCAAGTGTACAACTTACCAGGGAAGATGTAAAGCAAGTTACCAGACTTAAAATTCAATAGTACCACAAATGTGTGGCAAGTTATCCTTGCTATCTGGGTGAGTGCAGGGTTGCGCTAGGTACTGAGTGCAGGGTTGCGGGGTATGCTATATACTGAGTGCAGGGTTGTGGGATTTGCTACGCGCTGAGTGTAGGGTTGTGGGGTGCGCTACATATTTAGTGCGCTACGTACTGAGTGCAGGGTTGCGCTACGTACTGAGTGTGCTATGTACTGAGTGCAGGGTTGCGGAGAGCACTATGTACTGAGAACTCCACTCCAGGACATTTTTTTGATTCACCGGGGCTTAGATCAATTTGCGGGACGGTCCGGTGAATCCGGGGTGGTTAAGAGGTATGCAGCATAGTAGTTTTGAAATATATCATAGAGTGAACTTTAAGCAGTTTCCAACAGTCACCTCCCCAGAGAGACTTACACTATATATATATATATATATATATATATATATATATATATATATATACAGTATCTCACAAAAGTGAGTACACCGCTCACATTTTTGTAAATATTTTATTCTATCTTTTCATGTGACAACACTGAAGAAATGACACTTTGCTACAATGTAAAGTAGTGAGTGTACAGCTTGTATAACAGTGTAAATTTGCTGTCCCCTCAAAATAACTCAACAAACAGCCATTGATGTCTAAACCGCTGGCAACAAAAGTGAGTACACCCCTAAGTGAGAATGTCCAAATTGGGCCCAAAGTGTCAATATTTTGTGTCCTCTTCCACTCCTCCATGATGACATCACGGAGCTGGTGGATGTTAGTGCTCCTCCACCTTCTGTTTGAGGATGCCAAAAAGATGCTCAATAGGGTTTAGGTCTGGAGACATGCTTGGCCAGTCCATCACTTTTACCCTCAGCTTCTTTGTCAAGGCAGTGGTCATCTTAGAGGTGTGTATGGGGTCGTTATCATGTTGGAATACTGCCTTGCGGACCAGTCTCCGAAGGGAGGGGATTATACTCTGCTTCAGTATGTCACAGTACATGTTGGCATTCATGGTTCCCTCAATGAACTGTAGCTCCCCAGTGCTGGCAGCACTCATGCAGCCCCAGACCATAACACTCCCACCACCATGCTTGACTGTAGGCAAGACATACTTGCCTTTGTACTCCTCACCTGGTAACCGCCACACACGCTTGACACCATCTGAACCAAATAAGATTATCTTGGTCTCATCAGACCACAGGACGTGGTTCCAGTAATCCATGTCCTTAGTCTGCTTGTCTTCAGCAAACTGTTTGTGGGCTTTCTTGTGCATCATCGTTAGTAGATGCTTTTCTCTGGGACGACAGCCATGCAGACCAATTTGATGCAGCGTGCGGCGTATGGTCTGATCACTGACAGGCTGACCCCACACCTTAAACCTCTGCAGCAATGCTGGCAGCACTCATACGTCTATTTCCCAAAGACAACCTCTGGATATGACACTGAGCATGTGCACTCAACTTCTTTGGTCGACCATGGCGAGGCCTGTTCTGAGTGGAACCTGTCTTGTTAAACTGCTGTATGGTCTTGGCCATCATGCTGCAGCTCAGTTTCATGTTCTTGGCAATCTTCTTATAGCCTAGGCCATCTTTATGTAGAGCAACAATACTTTTTTTCCAGATCCTCAGAGAGTTCTTTGCCATGAGGTGCCATGTTGAACTTCCAGTGACCAGTATGAGAGAGTGAGAGCAATAACACCAAAGTTAACACACCTGCTCCCCATTCACACCTGAGAACTTGTAACACTAACGAGTCACATGACACCGGGGAGAGAAAATGGCTAAATGGGCTCAATCTGGCCCTTTTCACTTAGGGGTGCTCATTTTTGTTGCCAACGGTTTAGACATTAATGGCTGTGTGTTGAGTTATTTTGAGAGGACAGCAAATTTACACTGTTATACAAGCTGTACACTTACTACTTTACATTGTAGCAAAGTGTAATTTCTTCAGTGTTGTCACATAACGAGAGTGAGAGAGTATGACCAGTGACCTTCAAGTTGTACCGTGGAGTACCGTTTCTTGAGAGACTCCTAGACCTTTTTTTC
>BLSH010072317.1:319674-336223 GCA_018402905.1 Glandirana rugosa | reverse complement strand
CTCCCCCCCCCCCCCCCCCGCCTTCCAGACTGACAATGCTGCTGTGTCACCTTTGCTCACTCCTCCAGAGTTGTGTCTCATTAATACAGGAGGTGTGTTACTGGCTAGATCATTAGGTGAAAATGGAGGCAAAAAAGCCAAAGAAAGAAAACTCATGCAGCCATCTTATCTAATGACTGGTAAGCTGCAATATAAACATTTTTGGTTTTGAGTTTAAAACTACTTTACGTTTACTTTTAGCCTGTATAATATTGTTCTTCTCCCATCCAAATGGTGACTGGTTGACCTTAGAGTGATACTGAAGTCTCATTTTTTTTTAGTTAAAAATAACAAACATACTTACCTACTCTGTGCAGTTGGTTTTGCACAGAGCAGCCCGAATCCTCCTCTTCTCGGCTCCCTCTTCGGTGCTTCTGGCCTCTCCCTCCCGTTCAGTGCCCCCAGAGCAAGCAGCTTGCTATGGGGGCACCCGAGCCAAGCCTCAGCTCCCTGTGTCCATTCAGACATGGCCCCGCCCTGCCCCCTTTCTCTCCTCATTAGCTGACTGACCTTGATTGACAGCAGCGGAAGCCAATGACACCACGCTGCTGTCTCAGCCAATGAAGAGGGGAGTCCCGGGCAGCCAAGACATGCCTGTAACATCACTGGATCTAGAAGGAGCTCAGGTAAGTATGAGGGGGGCTGCTGCACACAGAAGGCTTTTTATCTCAATGCATAGAATGCATTTAAGATAAGAAAAAACCTTCTGCCTTTACAACCACTTTAAGCTGCAAACATCGACATGGAGTTTTGTGGAGGGAAGTTATAAAGGGACATGCTATTGGATCTGACTACAACAAAAAAAAAATGTCTTCTGCAACCATTCCTCACTGTGATTCATTTTTAGGAACAGTCAAAACATGTCATTTTCTGCTGTGTTAGTCAGTTTTAAGTGGCTTTTTGGGTTGTTGTGCTTTGAAATGTTTAGAAAGAAATTATTTGCAATCTCTTACCTGAACAATTTATAGCTTGTACCCAACTGGGTGATGTTTTCCTAAGAGTCGTTATCTATAGATATATTTAAAGAGGTATTCCAAGCATGGACAAAAACACTTATTACAGCGCTGTTTACATGATCTGCAAATAATTATGATAGAAAAAGACTGTAAATACCTTCATTTTTACCATAAAGTCCTGGGTAAATGCTTTTTTAGATGCCTTTTACTTTACATTGTCTAAGGAGAATGATGCTACGTCACATTTCAGTGACAAGCAACTCGGAATGAGCAAAATTATATCAGTGAAATTGATTTTGCTGTGAAATTACCAATTTTGTTAAACTCTCAATTTTGGTCTTTAAGCTACTTAGGTGAAATTTGCTTGAGATAAGTTGTACTATTTTTTTTTTCTTTAGAGAGGTTTATTTGAGGGTCTATTTTAAGTATTTTACTCTCATGTGGTGACAAATTCCAATTACTGACATGGCTTTGTTTATCAACAAAGTCATGTGATTACCATATCTGCACTGACATGGTGATGAAGGACTGTGTTGCTTAAAAAAAAGCCACTGATTGCCAGCACTAAAACATTTATTACCAGAACAAAGCCACTGATCACCAAATTGGTGCTGACATATTGATCACATTGGTTTATTAGCAAACAAAGGGTAATGGCTTAAAAACAAAGTCTGTTCAGCACTATGACCTCTTTAGGCCTGTAGATAATGAAAGTGTGCATGGTTGGTAGGCACCGCAAAGCCAAGAAACTGAATGAAGAAGATGCCACCACACCAAATTTACATGCAGCAGAACCCTTGATACATTTAACAATAACACCAACCAGTTTAGAATTGGGTTTGCAGTATGGTAAGCATTAGGGTCCTTTTTTAAAGCTCTGCAGTGCAATAAAAAGTAAGCGCATACAAAGTGAACCGCAAAAAAGTGCACAGGGTGTACACATGGTCCTCCCCTGAAGAGAAAACACTCTGACCCAGATCACCCGGGGTGCAAGACTCCTAACGGGGACTGGGGTACTCATTGTCCACCCAGCTGAAACCAAGCAGATCCCATTCATCAGGAGAACTGCCAAGTCAAGGTTCACCCAAGTACTAAGTGGGGCTCCCCTGAAGGGTAACCCCCATGGGAGAACCTGATCATAAGGCCACATGCTCCCCCAGAAAACTTCCAGGGCAAGTCCGAGGATCTACACCAGTGATTCTCAAATTGTGTGCCATAGCACACTAGTGTGCCGTGTGAGATTTGCAAGTGTGCTGTGGGAGTTTTTAAAAATATTTAAACCTGCTGGCGTTTTGAAACCATGAACATATAGAAAAATTAAATGGTAAATCAACATCACAAAAGTTAAAAAAAGTAACATATATAAAAACGCAATCTATGTCAGTCTGTCATTTGCGAGGCTTGTGCGAGATCTCGGGAGAACTTGATCGATCTAATTATATTTTTAACAATAGAGACTGTTCCATTCCAACTTTGATGCTTAGAAATAAAGTTTTTCCATTGTTTAGCAATAGAGAAATACTTAATCAAGTGTGGAACTCTGAAAAAGAAATTGTTAAATGAAAAGCAAGGAAGCAAGCAAAAGTCAAAGAAGATTACAATCGCTTCAATCTGATTTGCTCTCAAAAGCAGGCACATCCTTTACATTAAATTTAAAATGAAATATATATGTAAAAATAAATAAGTTCTTCACCACAAAAATTGTTAAATCTTTTCAGGTGTGTCGTGAAAATACTTAGATCTTTTTGGTGCGCCCCAAGACAAAAAAGTTTGAGAAACACTGATCTACACTCTACTAAAGCATTAGTGTTAGCAAAAGCCTTACACTATCACTAGGGAAAGCATTAAGGTTAGGGCTTTGAGTAGGTTTAGTATTAGGGTAAGCATTGGGTTAGTGTCATGGTTTAGATAAGATTTAGGGTTAGCATTGAGTTGTGGGTTTAGCATTTGGGTTAGCATTAGTGTTGAGATTAAGGTTGGCATCAGGGTAAGCATTAAAGTTAGTATTATGGTTTAGAATAGATGATGGTTAAAGGTTAAGTTCACCTTTTTTTTCTAAATTCCAGCTCCCCTATGTATCAATATAGCATTAATGTACTTCTTTTGCAAAAATAAATAAGCTTTCCATTTATTCTACACACGTTTGCCTCACTTCTTCATGGCTGTTCAAAAACATTTATCCATTACTTCTGCCTTACTTTCTGGGCAGACTTTAGGTCATGACACAGGAAGGAGTTGATCTCATTAGCACACACCCTGCATCATCTACCATCAGCTGGTCAACTCCGTGTGTCATGACCTAAAGTCTGTCTAAGAAGTAAGGCAATAGTAATAGATAAGTGTTTTCAAACAGCAATGAAGAGAGTGAGGTAAACGTGTGTAGAATAAATGGAAAGCTGTTTTGCTTTTGCAAAAGAAGTACATTAATGCTCTATTGGTACATAGGGGAGCTGGAATTTAGAAAAAAAAAGGTGAACTTAGCCTTTATGGTTAGCAATAGAGTTAGGTAAGCTTTAGGGAGGACAAACAAGCGCCGGACTTCCTGTTTTATCTTGTGTGTTGCCTTTTGAACTTATAGTGTGGATATACTTTGCTTTTATCCAATAAAACATTACATTATCACACTATGGAGGTTTTTTTATTGTCCTTTCACGAGAATCAGATGATCCTATGGATCAGGGGAGTGAGACATCCGTGGAGAGACCTGCATCATATCTATGAGAGAGCGCTACCCCTTGAATGGGGATTTATAACTGGTGAGTTCGTTCACATAAGGGGGAGCACGAGTGAGGCACGGACACCGCTCACCTGTGTGGAATTTTACAGCACTGTACCACCTTATTCACAGAGACTTTAATATTCATTTTTCAATTCATTTTTTGTTCAAGTTCCCTGGCACCTTTGGACTTTTTTATTTTAGGTTATGATGAACTTGTATTAAGTATTTATACATGAATTAGTGCAAGACTATTTTTGCACAATATACTGTACCTGTGTTGCCTTTTGCACTAAACTGGTGCAACTACTTTATATTGTTCTTTTGCACAGGTTGTTTACTGATATTTTATTTGGGTGTATTGCATTTCTGCACAATAATCTTTTGGATGTTTTGCATTCTTTGCACATTATTTGTGTTACACTCATTGCATTTTTGCACGTATTTGAACATTTATTTTTCTGTTATATTTACTGCATTTTTTGCACATTCGACTATCTTGCAATTTACTAGCAGTGCCAAACCCATTAAGTTTGCCCATTTAAACTTTAGGGTTAACATTAGAGTTTAGATTATAGTTAAAATTAGCATTTAGGTTAGGGTTAGCATTAAGATTAGCATTAAGGCTGGCCATACACAGTTCGAAATTTGGGCGGTTCTAGATTCTAAACGTTAACGGGCTAAACGTTAATGGGCAGGCTGAATGTACCAAGTTGACCGATCAATGCAACCAGCCTGCCAGACTCTCTTGCAACTATCGCTAGCAGCAGCTATAGCCACTAGAGATAATCACTGTCTTCTTCTGGTGGGTGCCAATGAAATGTTTCCAGAATTGCCAGATGTCTGTCCAACATAATGATAGACATAAGACAATTAAAACAGACGATTTCTATCTGACAGTTTATTTTATCTGATACAAATAATTTGTATGTTGTTTCTTAAGTTTCTTAGTAGAGTTGGAATTATGTTTTACCATCTTAAGATAATCAAAGGATAGTCCACCATACATCCCACTTCTCATCATTACTCATCACATTGGTACCCACCTGTGAGTCGCCTAATGTCATATACCAGTGATAAACCTGTACACTATATCACTGCTGATGTCCTTGTGTCTTCTTTATTGGTCCCCATATCTACAAGGCTAGGGGGATGGTAGGATAGAAGGTTCTGGCAAGCTGCTGACAGACACAAAACGTTTATGAAAAGTAATTACTCTGGAACTCTACGAGTTCAGACAGTGTGATAACGATGTGAGGTAATTTATGCAACACACAGACAATTTCTGTATGCAAATTTGGCAGACAAAAGAACAAAATTAATTGAATCTGGGAGAAATGTCATGTCAACCTATATATAAGCATTGGAAAATGATTTCATATATAATAGGCTTTATATATTCCCCTTTCTGAATGATTTTAACTGGCTATCGTTAAAAAAAGGGTGATGTGTTCATTGGTGGAGCGGGATTCGGTTCACGGGAGGTAAACAGGAAAATGAGATGAAAAACGAGAATAGAGCTATGTTGTATATTAAATTAATCATATTTAACTTTCCAGAATGCTTTTCTTTGTTTTGTCTGTTGTAGTCAGTGACAGATGATCAGTAGAACACAGAAAAACATGAAAGCTAGAATTGATTAACAGTTTTACATCTGAACTGGCCATGCACCCAAGTATTAAAATCTCAATATAAGCTAATATAAACTTTAACACATAAATGTATTTTTAATTCTTAGTATCTTTAAATCTACAGTTTTTCCTGAAATATATTAATGTATTTAAAGTGTCATTAAACCCACATCATAAAAAAACTAAATAAATGGTGTAATACATGCTGTTCATACTCTCTCTGTCACTATAAGATTCATTTTCCGTATTCTGCAAAAAAACTGGTTGATCCTGCTGCTCTCTATCTCCACCCTCTGTTCATGTTCACTGTATAGTCTCACATGTGAGGGTATACAAAGTGGTAAATTACAGCCCACTCCCTCCCTCCTCCTCCATGCCCTCTAACCAGCTAAACACAATGGGGGTGGGATATTATATGTAGATTGATGGATACTTCACCTCCCTCTTATTCTAAGACACAGGCAGGAGGGGAGTGACGCAGCCTGTGACTGGCAGAGATCCTCCACCCACACCATGTTGTTACCACAAAATAATAAAGATTTGATTTCAAATATATATTTGTGTGATGATTTAAAACAGTTTATTGATATTTATTTATTTTTACTCTGTATTCCAAAGGCTGTTTTTTTTTTAACATATGACCAGCAGCAGAGGACTAGAAGCGCCTCCTGCTCATGTTTCCCTGCAGACAGACTGGGAGAGAGCTGGGTCATGTGACAGAGCTGTATATCGATTAGGAAAAAGGTACTTAGATTTTTTTTTATTAAATATTTATAGTACAATCATCCACATACAGAAATAGAAGGGACAATGTAAAGTAAACAGTGTGTGTTTAATATTACTTTAAAACTTTAATGTATTTTCAGTTTTTAGTATCTTAAAATCTGCCATGTTTCCTAACATAATACCTGGTGATTCTGCCATGGAGGTCCTTGTTCAGGCACTTCCTGTTATAGGGGGACAACATTCTGTTCTTGTTGTTCAACGGTGCTCCTGCATTGTCATTCTGGCACATGATTGTGACTACAGGTGGATGTTTCATTACACATTGCCCACTGTGCAATCAGGAAACTCAGCCATGCAGCCATTGCTGGAGTGCATGTAGACAGAAAGTGGCTGCAAAGACTTTCACAGAACAGCATTAAAGATGTGGTCTTCCAGTTCTTCAATGTCAGCCACATATTTAAAAATTAGGACATATGTTTGGCTACCCCTCCTTCTGAGCATACCCCAATTGATTTGTCAGAAGCAGGAGAAAATAAGTATCAATTTCTCTCAGTGCCCCATTTTTTTTTTATACATTAAAAATCCTTTAAGAAAATGTATCTCTGTAGTGACCCCAGCAATTAGAAGAATTTAGGAATGCTGACAGGGACCCACAATAATCGTGCAAGAAGGCACAATTGCATTGAAACTTTAATGTTGGTGGAGTTGGCAATTAAAGGGGTATTAAATTGCAGCTTTCCAATTCTTAGTTTTCTTTTTTAAGCTTTCTTTCCTATATTTTCACACAGCAATCTGGCCAGTATGTCTTTTGTTTTTCAAAAGAGCAAGCTCTCTTGCAGATGTCGCAGTTACAGGGATGAAACAAACCTTTTACACTGACAAGGGTACTTACAGTAATCTGCTTTTATTTATTTATATAAAAAATTCACCAACTACTTATAAAGTATTAGATGGAGTTTGGCTTCAATGTTTGGTGTATCCAATCTGCAAGTGCATCTAACACTCCCCTTCCCCAGACTGACAATGCTGCTGTCCAAAGGTGCCCCTGTTCTGTGTCATACAGGACACTGTAATAAAGGAGACGTGTTACTGGCCAGATCACCAGGTGAATACAGAGGAAAAATCCTACATAAAAGAAAACTAAATACAGCCAACACATCTAATGATTGGTAAGCTGTAATATATAACATTTTTGTTTTTAGGTTTTAGAGTACATAACAAATTTCTAACATAACCAAATTTCTTCCATTACACTTGTTTGTTCCTCCTTCAGGCACAATTCCTTCCGGAGACACTTGCCACGACAGATGCAGGTATCCAGCGTGGACTTCAGCATGGGCGTGGAACCATTACAAAGAGGTGAGACCACCACCAGCATCGGCCGAATCAAACCGGAACTCTACAAACAGAAATCCTTTGACTCGGAAGACAATAAGAAAGAGGACACTAAAACATGTGGCAAACTCAACTTCATCTTACACTATGACTATGAGAATGAACTTCTTCTTGTGAAAATCATAAAAGCTCTGGAATTGCCAGCCAAGGACTTGTGTGGTACCTCAGACCCCTATGTGAAAATCTATCTTCTCCCAGACAGGAAGAAGAAATTTCAGACGAGGGTTCACAGGAAAACTCTGAACCCCATCTTTGATGAGACTTTCCAGTTTCCCGTGGCCTATGACCAGCTGACCAATAGGAAACTGCATTTCAGCGTTTACGACTTTGACCGATTTTCCAGACACGACATGATTGGGGAGGTCATTTTGGATAATTTGTTTGAAGTGTCAGACCTCTCCAGAGAAACCACGGTGTGGAAAGACATCTATTGTGCCACAACTGTAAGTACATCATCTCTAAATCCTTGTCATAGTTGTACTAGTGTATTTGGTGCCTGTAGCTAGTACTAGTTAGTTGCATTTAACTGTGCCTAATCCGATGAAGAGAAGAGAGTTCACCAGTCATCTAAGTAGAATTTTCAGTTGTAATATCAAGAGAATGTATGTTATATGTTCCGCGCAAACGGATGAAACATATTTTAATCTTAGAGCTGCTGCCTCCACCGAACTCCACAAGAAGTGTAGTTAGATAATATGTCGTCATAATATCAAGAGAATACCCCCACATTTATAGCCACAAAGGACACTCAGTCATTTTAAAGACTTTCTTACAAAATTGGTAGCCCTGCCATCCCTCCCACTGACCTCCATCCCATTCTTTTAATCTATTTTTTAGGAAAAAAAGGTTTCCTTAACTTCTCTAGCGCTTTGTCAGAGTCTTCAGCACTTTGTGAGGACATCAGCAATGAGCCCTATGAGAGGCGTCCACCTCACCAGTCAGTGATGTGGACACCCTAAAAAGGACCCGCCCACTCTGCAGTATAAAAGTGATAAGACTTGTGTATCACGTGCATTTGAGGCCTTTAATTATTCAGCCCTCAAAAATTCCACTCATCTGCACGCATTTGGCGAGTGAAATTATGAGGAGAGCAAGTATGGACAGGGCTGAGCTACTGTGCTATACAGGGAATGTATCCAATGCCACCCCCGCCGCGCACACAATCGCAGTGCGGCTGGTTCCATTGCAATTCTGCATCTGCTTGGGACCTCCCCTCTCCGCCTCCCGAAAGCCGTACATGTAAGGAGAGGAGCGGTGCATGTTTCTGTCCAGGCTCGCAGAGTGAGCTTTGCAAAAGTCACTTGGGACCGCCCCTCACCTCCTCCCACTGGCCACACATCACTGCACTGTACAGGCTCCTGGGGTGAGCTTTGCAAAAGTCTACAGCTGCCTGGGATCGCCCCTCTCCACCTCCCTACTGCTGTACATCCAAGGAGAGGGGCAGTGCGTGTCTCTTAAGTTGAGACATGCAAATATCTGGATCCACCCTCAAGTGTGCACCGATGCCTGACCCTGCAGGAGAATGGTAAATGTGACAGAAGCTGTGATGTTCTGGAGGCTTTTCTATAATGGGGGATTGAGAAAAAAAGTTATCTGGGAGTAAGGGGGATTGAGAGTACATATGTGCTAGATTGGGGGGAGGTTAATTGGAGGCATAGGTCTGAATCATACCCCCCCCCCAATCCATTATACCTATGCCTCCAATGCCAACCCTTTCCCCCAATATATCATACCTATGCTTCCAATGCCACCCCCTCCCTCCAATATATCATACCTATGCCTCCAATGCCACCCCCTCCTCCCAATCCATCATACCTATGCCTCCAATGCCACCCCCTCCCCCCAATCTACCATACCATATGACAGATTGGGGGAAGGGGGTGGAATTGGAGGCATAGGTATGATGGATTAGGTGAGCTGCTAATCTAGCCACTGGTGGAGGAATAAGCACTGGTGCACCTTATGTATTGCATTAATCACTTTATGAACACTGGCGGTGATGCAAATGGACTATTTGGTCTCATTAACCAATTTTTATTGATTATGCTTAGCGTTGCACTTTGACTGTATGAATTTTGCTTGAGGAATTTGATAATTTGATTCTTTAGTGTTTAGCTGCTGTATATATTTTGTTTGGGGCCTGCACTGATTGATTTTTAAATATATAGAGAAAATTGAGTACTGTCTGTTATACTTTTTTATTTGCAGTAACATACAATTTTTTAGGACAAGCTTTCAGGGTATGTCCCCTTCTTCAAGGTCCAAGCAGTTTGTGAATCAGTACTGCTTGGACCTTGAAGAAGGGGAGATACCCCGAAAGCTTGTCCTGAAAAATTGCATGTTAGCGCAAATAAAAAAAGTATCACGGACAGTACTCAATTTTCTCTGTCACAATTGCACTAAGACGGCTATAATCAGATTAAATATATAGAGTAACTCTTAAGGCCTGGCAAGTAGCTCAGGACTTGAAATTTTGAGCCCAGAATTATTGATTGTGGGCAAAGGAATCCTGATTGAAGTTGAACTTTAGCACAATTACAATGGTGTCATAAATTCTTGGACAGTCAACCTCTGTCTGGACACAATTTATGATACTACAGCGATTAGATCAGGATGACTGAGTTGCCCCCGTGGCTATAAATTCTGAAGTATATTCCTGTCACTCACTTGAAAGCCACCAATAAGGCACTGGCTTTTGGGCCCCATGCTGTTTAAGGGCACTGCCTTAATGGATAAAAACAATATTGATTTGAAAGAAAATTACAAGCTTCCTTAAATTGTTTACAAAACATAGAAAGAATGGATCAACTCAAAGAAACACAAACTTTGCATTAAAGATTCTATAGAGAAAATACTGTATTTATGTAATGTACCTAATACCACATTAAAGTACAAAAACCATAGACATCAGGGTCACATTACAGTTTGTCTCCTAAAAACTCATCTTTTTTTCAGCTGTCAGTTTGTAAAAAGTGTTAGCACAACCTACGTACGCAAAATGTACAGTAGTGATGGTTGTCTCCATCTAGCGGCTGACATACACACTACTTAGTTCAATGTTATCCCATTTGAGCGCATGCAAGAAACCTCCAGAAACCTGGAGGACACCTTGGGGGTCCCAAGGTTTTGACTGCCTAGGAGCCTCCACAAAATTTAATCTAGCACTGGAAGCCACTTGTATTGGCAATGATTATTGAGCATATATTAAGCATTACAGAATAAGTCCTGTTGAATATGATTAATAGAGTAGATCCCAAAATTGTGAATTTGGATGTCCCAAGTCAAATTATAATGTCTGTGCTTTTTGGCAGTTAGGATTCCCAAAATGTTCCTGAGACAAAGGGACCAAAGGCTGCTCCAAAGTCTGTTTTTGCCTTTTATCTGCTTTTGCTGTTACCTAATCACCCTTAGCTTGACTGTCAGTGCCACCAGGTCCCACCCTTATTATACCTTAATATCCTGGATGCTTTATCATCATCTTATCAGGCTAAGTTGACAGCTTCCTAAACCATTCTGCAAAATTTTGCTTTATTTGATGCCCTGTAATACACTCTATTTTGGAGCCTGGTTCTGATTAAGTGGGGCTTTAGGATTAACAATTCTGAACTTCAGAGGTCTGTGAATTTTGAAAGTTCAGAACCACAACTGGTCAATTTTTCATTGAAATTCAACTATTTATAGTGATCAATAATTATTAGCTTTACCGTGACCTGGATAAGTCAGAACATTCACAGGTCAATTGTTGCCTTTTTACTGCACCTTCCAAATAACAAAAATAACTTGTGTTGGATTGCAAGTCTGTTAACTTACTGCCAGTGTGTCAGATGTAAGGCCACATCCACATTTAACGATTGGGAATCAAGCCAAAATCACGGAAAAACGTGCAGAGCATGTTTGGGTGTCATTGATCCCTAATGGCACCCCAAATGCGGTGTGATTTTTCCGTGTCATGCAACAAAACATGCAGGAATTGTGGCAAAATGCGTGTGTAAAATGTCCAAATTTTGTTCCATGAGTTTCCTTGCTGTGACAAACATGCATAGGGCAATGCAATCAATTGAATGGGCTGCCCTTTGCGCAACACATGCAGGAATGTGCATTCCAGTTACCCAGGAGTAAACAGGTCCTAAAGTTCCTGATGGAGGCTGTAGCAATTAAAGACAGTGAAGTTTGGAACATTTTTTTTTTTTGCAGGCATCTTTTATTGGATTTTCTTAAAGCCACTGTCTCTTAAAACCCACATGGCGAAATAAACCTACCTGTGGTAAAGGAGTTATACATTGCTTTGCCACATAAGCAACCCCTTGCTCTGCTGGCTTTATTATACATCCAGCAAATCTGTTCATTTACATGCTGAGATTAATAAAGCTCCTGCTGTAAATATGTTACTTTTGGATACATGTATTGTAGGTCTTGTAGACCCTGCGCTTGTTTCTCCACCTCCTCCTCTAGGCCATTCACAAAACACACAGCCCTAGGCTTTGTTGTGTGAATCACCAAGAGAAGGATGCAGAGACATGACCATAGCATTGGGGTCTATAGGACCTACAGTGTTTACACCCAAGTGATACAGAATTACAGCAAAAGCTTTAATAATCCTAGCATGTAAATGAACAGATTTACTGGATGTACAATAAAACCAGCATGACGGGAGAGTGGGGGAATGATGTGCCTTTTTTGGCAATGGAATAGTTAATTGTACCCTTAGTGGCAATGGAATAGTTTATTGTACCCTTAGTGGGACTTGAGTAAGTGCAAACTTGCATTTACCACTCCTCTCCCATATAATAACGCAGCAGCACAGAAAAGGGGATAAGCTGCTGTCACGTGAAAAGCAAAATAACAAAGATGGATTTAGTGTTTTTTTTTTTTTAATGATTACCCATTTTCATAACAGCTGATTCATACAATACATCCTCCGGGGAGGAATAATGGATCTAGAACAATGCATTCCCACTATTCTCAAAGTCGCACTCCTGTAATACAATTAACAGTTAGGAAGATTCCAAAGGATAATCTACAACGTCTACCTTTGACATCTTTTCATTCTCACGTAACCCATATCATAATTACCTACTGCATTTCACAGGAATCTCATGGCACTAGTAATTGCATTCAAACCCATACGAAGCTGTTGCTAATTAATCTCACAAGTCCCAGGCCTGAGATGCGTGAAGTAAATGATATTGATCTTGAAAGTGGTATAAATGTTTAATGATGAAAGAAGATTCCTTCGTAAGTTTGTGATAACACATTAGAGCCTAATTCCAGACAGTTTAGGTTTGTTTAGTGTAGAGTGGGGTAGATTTAACATTTCTGGCAAATTTAAATTTCTGTCTGTAGACAGGTGGACCCGTTTTTGCCTTTAATTCTTAGGACACTCCCTGTTTTCAATCACTTCCTTTGGGTAGGCCCTACCTCTTACCTATAAAAGGTTCAGGAGAAGTCTCTTCGGGGTCTTTTGGAATAGAGAGTTTGTTCCTCACCACCTGATAGTACCCCTGCACCTAAAGGGAAGCAAGAGAAGGGACTAGTGGAGGCCTCTGGCATACTGGGACTTTGAACAGTATGCTCTAAACAGTACACCACAGCGCCCCTCCTGGAACTGAAAGAGTAAACTTTGACTTTAAAGGACCATTCAGAGACTAAATTATGCCAGAGAAAAGCCCAAATCAAATTAGTCACAATTTAGTAATCGCTGCCAAAATCACAGTGATTCAAAAAATCACAGCAAAACATGCGACGTGCCATTATTCTCAATAAATTGTGTTATGTGAATGGGGCCAAAGTTTTGCCTCCTATTGCCAATGTCTGGACTGTTCTAGTATAGGGATGGGTGAACGGTTCAGCCCGAGCATAACAACTTTCACTGTTTGGTCGTTCGGCGAACAGCCGAACAAACAGGACGTTCGACCGTTTGTTTGGCCCCCCGAACGGAGCAAAATGCAATGCGGCACTGAACAATGCATGGCAAAGCCCTGATTGGCTGAAGCAGTGAACACTTCAGCCAGTCAGGGCACAAAGGACTGTCAGAGTCATGACTGGACACTGTCATCATGACTTTATCCAATCATGGCTCATTCCTGCCCCACAGTATAAAAGTATTATTTCAATGGCAGCCATTTTCAGTGTGATTTTGGCTGGAGAGAGATAGAACAGGGCTCTGTTCAGTGCTATTAGTTAGCTAGTGTGCTAAACTCTGCTATTTTGCTTCAGTTGTATAATAGTGTAGAATATTAGTTTAGTGTCACTCTAGGGATAGTGTGAGTATAGTGAGGAGGACCATCATTCAGCTTTGCATAGTGTGCAGCTAGAGTAGGGACAGCTCACATAGTTACACTGTAGTGTAGTGAGACTGTTTCATTCATAAATACATTAGTGTATATGTAGAGTAGGGACAGCTCAGATAGTTTCAGTATAGTGAGACCGTGTCAGTAATCTTTACATTAGTGTATAGTTAGAGTAGGGACAGCTCAGATAGCGTAGTGAGGGTTGAACACCATCTATTTGATTGCTTTACTGCAAGTTTAACGCCATTTACTTCTGTGTGCGTTACTGCCAGCTTAACGCCATTTACCTCTGTGAGTGTTACTGCCATTTCTCTTTCGTTCGTCGACAGGCACAGCGATTCTAGGACTAAGTGGGTTATGCTGCCTCTTATCAGGAGTTACTAGGCAGAATAGACAGTTCTAACAGCAAAAGAACAGCAACAGACACAGCCCCTCCCAGTGGTGGCCCTGCGGGTTTAACGCCCTGCCGCCGCACGCAGTGCGCCCTGGGCCGACAGCTCCCCCGGCCTAGCCGGGAGTGGGAACGCTGTCTCGGGTGGGATCCCCGCATCGCCCGTCTAGATGGGGTAAGTACGTTCCCCCCTCCCCCTCGGGGTCCCCCCTCCAGGGCAAGCACGATGGGCGGTTCCCCCCTCTTCTTCGCTGGCGCCCCATCCCTCAGGGACCCCCGCTGTCACACCCTCCTCCTCTATGGGGGCTCCCAGGGTAAGGGCCCCTAGCTGGTCTCCCACCGCCTCCCCTCGCCTTGTGCTCGGTGGTTGGCGCGTTCGGCGGCCATTTTGCTGGTGCCCGGCCACCATTTTCTTGTAGCTGGCCGCATTGTTAGGCCTATGGAGCGCCCGGTGGCCATTTTTTGTCTAGCCGTGGCCCTGTTTCAGGGGTGTTTGACCTCTAGTGTGCAGGGCGGCTATTTTCCCTGTGTCTACATGTGGATGTGTGTGCTTGGGGGCGGTCCTGGCCGGTTTTTGGCGCTGATTTACCCCCCCAGCATGTCGCAGTTCTCCCTGGCAGGGGCAGTGGCTCTGAGCACAGCAACAGTTGGCAGCAGGAGTGGTCGAAGGCAGCGACAGCGGCGGACAGCAGCAGCAGGCAGCTCCTCTCTGGGTCGGGTGGTGAGTCCCCTTGGGGTGCCCCCTGTGACTAGCCTTGCGCAGCTGTGGGGTGGGGGGTGCAGTGGTCTCCTGGCAATAGGCCTCATTTGCTGGGCACTGCCAGGGTGGGTGACAGAATGGCAGCCGATGCAGGCGCTTCCCCACCGGACCTCTCGGTGCCTGCAGCCAGCACTTCGGGGGCCCCGTCCCTCGTAGACTCCATGTCCACGGTCCTGGAGACGTTTGTCTCCTGGGTAGAGTCGCTGTGGAACCGCAGGAACACCAAAAAGCGTCCCTTGCCCCCCTTCCTCGGGGGAGGACTCGGACCCAGAGGGGGGGCTCCTCCGTCGTGGGGACCCCCGTTGAACTGTCGGACGGCGAGATCCCAGACGCTCTGATAGTGAGTCTGAGGCATCCGCCGCTGCGCACGAGAAGGCTCTAGTAGACGCTTTGATCACCTCAGTGCGTGAGACCCTGCAATTGGAAGAGGCAGCAGGACCCTCTCAAAGGGTGCCCGTCCCCTTCAGATCACATAGAACGGGCCCTGCGGCTAAGGTCTTTCCGTATGTGGATTTTTTGGATAAGTTTGTCTATAAGGACTGGGCTCGGCCTCAGAGTTCCTTCCCCATTCCGAAGTGTTTCGCTGTGCATTATCCCTTTGAAGATAAGTTATTGAAGAAGTGGGCATCACCCCCCGCGGTGGACCCCCCCATGTCCTGCTTGAGTAAGGCAACCACCATCCCGGTGGAGGGCATGCCGTCATTTAAGGACCCGGCTGACAGGAAGGCCGAGGCTTGTGTCAGATCCCTGTTTGTTCTAACGGGGTCTGCCATGCGGCCCGTTGTGGCTTCCGCGTTGGTGTCGCAAATGCTCACTGAGTGGGCAAAGCTGTTACACAGCAAGTTGTGCAGGACGCATGCTTCCCCTGAGTGTGTGGATCTGGCAGATCGGATGGTCCAAGGGGCTCAGTATCTGTGCGATGCAGCCTTGGACGCGGCCCCCCTGATATCCAAGGCATCTGCGGTCTCTGTGGTAGCCAGACAGTGGCTTTGGCTGAAGTGCTGGTCCGCGGACCAGATTTCTAAGAAGGCCCTGGCGGAATGGCATACGTGAATCACCAGGGCGGGACGAGAAGCTCAGCTGTGGCCTCGGAGGTAGCCCCCATTCTGCAGTGGGCAGAAAGCCACATTCCGGCAATCTCTGCTGTTCATATACGCCATTTACTTCTGTGTGCGTTACTGCCAGGTTAACTCCATATAGTTCTATTTGTAACTGCCAGTTTAACGCCATATAGTTCTGTGTACGTTACTGCCAGTTTAACGCCATTTACTTCTGTGTGCGTTACCGCCAATTTAACGCCATATAGTTTTTTTTGCGTTACTGCTAGTTTAACGCCATATAGTTCTGTTAGCGTTACTGCCAGTTTTATGCCATTTACTTCTGTGTGCATTACTGCCAGTTTAACGCCATATAGCTCTGCGTGCGTTACTGCCAGTTTAATGCCATTTACTTCTGTGCGCGTTACTGCCAGTTTAACGCCATATAGTTCTGTGTGCGTTACTGCCAGTTTAACACCATATAGTTCTGTGTGCGTTACTGTCAGTTTAGCACCCCGTAATTTGACCGTCATTGCGTGTGTCTTCATTTACCACGATTTGACTGTCATTGCGTGTGTCTTGATATACCACAATTTGACCGTCATTGC
>BLSH010072317.1:241032-262224 GCA_018402905.1 Glandirana rugosa | reverse complement strand
CTCCACAACAGTATCTCGAACCTGCCTGGTGTGTTCCTTGTTCTTCATGATGCTCTCTGTGCTTTAAACGGAGACTATCACAGTGCAGGTGGATTTATACGGAGACTTGATTACACACAGGTGGATTCTATTTATCATCATTAGTCATTGAGGTCAACATTGGATCATTCAGAGATCCTCACTGAACTTCTGGAGAGAGTTTGCTGCACTGAAAGTAAAGGGGCTGAATAATTTTGCACGCCCAATTTTTCAGTTTTTTATTTGTTAAAAAAGTTTGAAATATCCAATAAATTTCATTCCACCTCATGATTGTGTCCCACTTGTTGTTGATTCTTCACAAAAAATTACAGTTTTATATCTTTATGTTTGAAGCCTGAAATGTGGCAAAAGGTCGCAAAGTTCAAAGGGGGCCAAATACTTTCGCAAGGCACTGTAAGTGGGGTTATCCTATTTCTTTAAAGAGATTTCCTCGTACTTTCTGCTGCATTTCTGGGATGATTAAAGTGTTCAAAATTCACTCAGTGGGTGGCCCTGTCAAGGAATTGGTTCGAATTATCTCAGACGGAATAACAGAAATCTATAAGAGTATGGCCAGTTTTAGTGCAGAGGAAAGTTCCAGACGAAATGCAGACAGAAATAACATTTGCTAGGGGCCTTAGTCCTTTTCTACTCTATTAAAAAAAAAAGTTTTGACCGTACATACACTTTTAGGCCTGGTTCACACCTATGCATTTTTTTGTGCATTTCCAGTTTTGCAGAAACATACTACAGTCCATTTACCATGGTCTCCTATGGGTCACACTCACATCTGTGCATTTTATGGAAAGGGTCAGGGACCAGCAGGTTGTGTTTTTGGTTCCATAGACTACAATGGATCAAAAACAGGCATTGAAAAATTCAAAATGCACCTGGAATATGCAAACTCCAACCTGCATAGCTGTGACCCAGGCCTTAAGAAGAAAGCAACCAAGCATCTAACATTTCAACATAGCTTGCCACCACAGCCATGTTCATATCGGATACATTATAAAAAATAAAAGCTCTGAAACTCTTTTGCTTTTTTAAAAAGTTCTTTAGACAGCAACTGAATTATGTGCTTAGACTATGGACATTGGACTATTTACATATTTTAATAATCTGTAAAAGAGCTTTAAAATAAGTCATCCCTGACCTCTCTAGCTGCTTTTAATGTGAAGTTATTCGCTCTCCCTTCAAAGATCACAACAAAGACGTAGCACTAGGGCCTGGTAGCCTGTCAGAGAACGAAGCTGTGCCTTTGTTGTGAAAATTAATTTCTCCACTGTGCTTACAGATACAGAGGTGAAGGATGGCCTGTTTTATAGTCCCTTTATTGTTTTTTTTTTTTTTGGACTATCAAAATACTTTAGTGTGCATTAATTGATTGTAGGTTTACAATAACACACTTTATATTTGTTTCAATGAATAGCTGATTGTTTTACAGTATTGACAACACAAGCTCCAATGAGCATTAGCAGCCATGTTATTAAAGAGAGATGCTGGAAATGCTAACTTCTACAAAACTTTTAAGCATCTCAACCTACAGTGTAATGTATGAAAGTGTCAGGTCTTATGGTCACCAATTGCGGACTATAAGAACCAATGCGCAGGATCTCTGCAGAAGCCACTGCTTGCTGCAATGGGCACAGATGTCAGAACAAGAAGGAAAAGTTACCAAACATTTCATTAAAGTGTATGTAAACACATAGACAAAAATGGAATATATATTGCAACTTTCCAGTATGGTGGCTGCATTAGATTTCTTTTTGTCGGGTTTTTTCTTTTATGCTATCAAGGCATTCTGATATTTGAATAACTCCTCCCAAGAGCCAAAACACTGCTTGCTCCAGGGCAGAGGGCTATTGTGAGGAGTACTGAGTCAGGATGCTGTGATGTTTTCAGGAAACTATGCCGACCTCTCCCAGCAGCCATGATCTGCCTGCATTGCATAAAGCAACATGGAGATCCAGTGATGACAAGAGGAAGTTTATAAATATAAGGAGTTTAAACTTTTTTGAATTTGATTTCTTTTGCATTTTCCTTCTGCTTGCCTGATATTTAAGTGAGTGACCTTTCTTTCACAGGGTAGGCCACAACGAGGTCATCGGAGTGTGCAGAACTGGCATTGATGCTGAGGGACTTGGCAGGGACCACTGGAATGAGATGCTGGCTTATCCCAGAAAACCCATCACACACTGGCATGCCCTTACTGAGGTAAATCCTCTCGCATTTTTAAGGCAAAGACATTAATTGCAGCAGCTTAACTGAATAAATGTACCATTTTTATAGATTACCTAACACAACATATCATATGTCTGCTCCTCTTACGGGGGTGTTGTAAATACGAACATGAAATCGGCTGCCCTAACTTTTAGGCATTCTTTAAATGCAGAATTCAATCAGTTATATTGCATGGGCAGTCCCAATGTCCAAAATGACACAGGTATATCTTGGATCCATACTGATCATCAATAAGTAGGCAAAATTTAGGACCACTTGATCAACTTCCAATTTTTGAAATGGAGTGCTGTAAAATTCCATCTGAACTCAATGGCAATTAAATTAACGTGCTTGCTCAACTGATGACATGTACCAAGAAAGGCCACAACCCCCCTTTCCAAGATTGCTACCGTTGGTAGGGATAAGAGTTGTGATGGATTGAACCAGTATTATGAAGTACACAATAAAAGGATCAATCAGCGCAAAAAATACTTCAACAGATTAACTGAAAGCAGCTGAACACCAAGGGTCAAATAATCAAATCCCACAACATGCAATCAATTCATAAAGGTGCAGCGCTACTAACATAGAAAGTAATAGGTTAAAATTTGATAACGTTCATAAAAATATTCCATATGTGAAAGATAAATACCGCTACAACGCCTATATGGTGAGAAACACAAGCTCTTCAAAGTGGCTCAGTGCAGGTCCTCCACCAATGGTAGTAATTGCAGCTCACCTCTCCGGTTGGACCCTCATGACAAGGATTAAACTCACTTGTGCCCCTTAAAGGGAGGAATACCATAAATGTATCGAGCAGATGACACAATTTGGGGTGAATCAATTCCCTGATTTCCAGGCTCAAGTGTAGTTGTGTGCTCCAGTTCTGGAGTTGTGAGCCAAACTGAGTGAAATACCTGCAACAAGAAGAAGGAATTCAAACATTGTTTATATTTTCCTTTGGATGGCTCTGTTGGAAACCAGACACCAGGTTAATTGATATTGTGTCATCTGCTTGATACGTTTATGGTATTCCTCCTTTTAAGGGGCACAAGTGAGTTTGATCCTTGTCATGAGGGTCCACCTGTAGAGGTGAGCGGCTAGTACTACCATTGGTGGAGGACCTGCACTGGGGCACTTTGAAAAGCTTGCGTTTCTCACCATATAGGCACTGTAGCAGTGTTTTTTTTCACATATGGACTATTTTCATGAACTTAATCAAATTTGAATTTATTACTTTCTATGTTAGTAGTGCTGTACCTTTATGAATTGAGCCTTATGAAGCAGGTATAGCCATTAAGTTGTTCCTAAGGCCACAGATACCCACATATACCCACCAAGGGGGAACCTTGGAAGAAATGGAAGTACAACAGAAATATGTCAGTCAAATGACCAGGTGTGGAAAAAAAGGTTTGTTATTCAACGTCTATAATGTACATATTTTGAGGGTTGCAAAAAATCTTATTTCCTTGGGGCTTCTAGTGCTGTGGCCTTTGGTCCCTTTCTTTCAGAACATTATGAAACTCTGAACTACCAAAATGACACTCAAATTAGAATTCAGATTTGACCACCAGAATCTTTTGACTGTCATACAAAATTCAGGATCGACTGGCCCTATTACCTGGTTTAACTCACCAAATTCTCCCTTTCATTATCCCAGTATATTATGGAGAAAGGGTTTGCTTATAAGAGGTAGGCCCCTTAAGATCCATGTTTATTGAAAATATAATACAACATGCAATGAACTCAAACACGTTTTATTACTACTGTATTAGGTTACAAACACTTTGCTATAAATGTTAAAGTAACAGTCAAATTTTGTGATTTATCAATTTATTTCTCTTTTGAAACGCAGCTTCCAGGTCGGGCTACCAGCTTTGACAGTCAAGGTTCGTGCTCTTCACCGAAGCCTCCTCTAACACCGTAAAAGTTGCCGACATGGGTCTTTTCTCCTGTAACTGCGGCAAATGCTTACCTATGATGTGAGTGTCTTTATCACAGTCTGTACAGCAGCCAATCAGAAAATGGTGTAACAACGCTCACTTGGGTTACGCAGCTTCCTAGATGTACAAGCAGAAGATGGGTCTGAGGCTCACACAAAAGCCTACCCTACTCTTTGTGAAGAGTTAACCCAGAAGCGTGATCTATAAAACAGACACACTCAGGAGTAACATTTCTATGTAATCTTATATATATGCAGGTGCCCCCCAACATGGCAGGGAAGAGGGACACTTGACAATGAAGCAGTGCATTGTGGGTGCTATGCCCTACTTAATCCCTTATACACCTCTTCCCAAATCTCATGGGGCTTGCATCAAACCAACAGTTAAACAGCAGCGAATGAATTAAGCACACAAAAAAGTTATTAAATACTTATGCAGAGTAATTATGCCTAAAAAAAAAAAGAAGAGCGATCTTACAAAGCAAAACATTTAAATATTTATATTGCTATTTACATATTTTTGTAAATTTCCATTTGGTGTTTCAATATAAAAGGGCTGGGCTGTAGGGAAATATTTATTTGGTGGTCTTATTTTACAACTCCCTATAGAATGCCTGTATTTTGGCTACTTAAAATAGTTTTCCTGCTGTAGAAATAGTTTATTTACAGCTGATAAAAAACAATCTTCGGATTGACATCAAGGGAAGAGGACTACAATGGTGTTTAGGCGTCATTCTGCAGTGATTATTTGATGTATATTATTAAAAATGAATTCCAAGCAAACAGCTAGATACAGAGGTTAAGCGCATATAGGCGAATCGATTAACGAAGTTAATAGAGTGTAATTCTACTCAGCCAGTCTTGTGATCCAGGCACCTCAGGCTAACAGCACAGCCAGGTTTGCGACTTTTTGTTTGTCTGCTGCAGTTAGGCACCATTGCTTAGTAACTGACACAGCTGAAAACCTAATGATTGGACATTTGCGGAAACATCAAAACATCACCATGCTGAAGAAGTAACTGCTTAACTCTCCTCCACTCAGTAAGCTGGCTGTGTTATATTCAGGACATTGTGCATTGTAGTTTGACTGGCACATACAGCTTCCTAATCTTGCTGTTCTATGGATTAGATGAAGTTAAAACTCAGATATGTATACTAAATGTATTAACAACTGAACGCCTGGAGTTCTCCTTACAAAAAATAGGTATAAATGGTAAAACAAGCAAAACCTGTCTGATATTGAGATATATACAGTATATATATATATATATATATATATATATCAATCAGAAAAAAGATAATATTAAATTAACAAAATCCAAAGCACAGTAAATTGGAGGAGAATTGGCAAGATTGACCACAGCAACTAACCAGGTTACAACCTTTAAAGGACACAGTCAATCTAATATGGTTGTCTTGCAAGTGCTCCAGTTGGTTACAGCTTTTGCAAAAAAAAAAAAATATATATATATATATATATATATATATATATAAATTCTACTTCAAAACAAGAACTGGCTTATTTAATAAGGAAAATTTGTGCAAAGCAAAATCCTTCCCTCCCCATTTCAATACTTCCCATTAACTACTATTTATTTTAGTTTCAGATTTGCATTCTATATGTGGATATAATAACTATCCCTTCCCTCGTACTTATGTGATTTTTTACTTTTCTTTATAGTTGCCTTTTAACTGTGTAAGCTGGTATGTTAAATGGTTGGTGCACCTCAAAACTTTTGGTTGTATGCAGACTTGGGTTGACTTTTCCAGTGGTTGCGTAATGGTTCTTGGACTGCACATGCAAAATCTCCGCTTTGGAATCCTTTCATCCTTCCCTATTTATAGTAGTTCCATTCCTTTTGCTGCCAAAGGAACGAGTTCAACTTTTTCTATAGCATCCTCCACAATTTAAAGTAAGAAAAACAAAACACAGGGACATGAGACACCCTCCCTCCTCCCCCATATAGATAGTAGCAGCTGGGTACTACAGTTTATTGGTGTAATCAATGAGGCCCCCATATAAGAAGTCAATGGAATATTGACCCTGCTTTTCCTCCATATGAGTTCAGTGAAAACTGACCTTTAAATGTCCACCTCATTTTGTCTTTTTTTGTCAATTTTTGGTTTTGTTTTTCTGGCAACTTCTGGATACTTGTTGGAAGCACAAAAATGAAAAATGAAATGAGCAATACCTCCCCTAGTACGTTGGTAGATTTGTTTGTAAAGTTCAAACAATATGACAGAGTCTCTTTTTTGCCAAATGCTGTTCATCTTGGTTGAAGACTTTGTTGTTTAACAGCCTTTGATCACTTATCGGGTTATTATATGGATCCAATACTGACAAGTTCCCCTCAGATATCCTGACCAAGGAAAATAGCAGGTTGGAAATCTCTTCTTCCTAATAAACTGGCAGCAGAGGTTCCACTATGCTTTATAGACCTATGCATGAACATAGATCCAAAGCCGTCATCTATTTTTATGGAGGTACTAGCAAGTACAGATGAACAGCCTCCCTGTGTATTACAATGTAGTGCCTATTATATAAGCATTTTATCAACATATCTGAAGGATGCCATTTAGGGACAGGCTAGTTTACTTAATTCTGTGCAAGCTTCCAATGGGTAGCAGCAACACAGTAGCTGAGTAAAGAGAACACTTTATGGTACCTACTTTGTGATGGCAGGCTAAAACTAGCCATAGACAAATTAAATCAACCAAAATTCAAGCAGCTTATAGCTAGCTTTATACTTGTCACTGTGCAAGTACCACCTGTCTCAAGAAAAGTCAATTTAAACATCGACTGAGCCTGGAGAAAAATTGTCGGCTCAACAGTGACTGCATCCCATCAGATACAGTCACTGCCTGGGTATTCAGGAAGCCACTGGTGCTCCAAATGTCTGAATAAAATAGCCAGCTGTAGAGGGTCCTCCATCCTTACTATTAGCATGAATGGGGGAGTTGATTGACTTTTTTCATTTGACCCATGGGACTAAACAAGAACAATTGAGCCATGTATGGCCAGCCTTTGTTTATTTTTTCTTTTCCCTTCACGGTTACTTTAAGTACCTACCACACCACCATGGTCAGAACAGTAGTGCTAGCAATAGGCAGCACTGATATTTATTCCAAACAACAAGCAGGTTGATCTTTAAATTTTTATTTTGTTTTTTTCATATGTACACACAGTGGTTGTTATAAGTCATAATTAGTTTGACTGGCTCATTACAGGAAAAAAACAAATGTGTTAAAAGATTTCAGGTGATTCCCCATTGTTTTGTGGAATGCAGGGGTAACCTGGTACATTTGGAATACAGCTAAAATGTGTATAAATAGTGTTGCAAGCTTCTGGGCATTTGTAAACAGGTGGATGACCTCATACCAAATATAAGGTCCATTATACATGGTCAGATCTGCCTTTCTGCTTAATTCACTGGACTCCAAAGATTGAAGTGTTGATGGAGCGCTGGACATTAGGGTAAAGAATAATATGCAGGCATGTAATGAGGACAGTTCTCTGTAAAACAGGGGAAGCTAACAGAGGTCACCATAGTAGTGATGCAAAAAGATGGTCAAGAAGTTTGAGCGCCAACTAAGTGTAATAGGTCCAGCTAATTTTTCTTGTCAAAGTGAGAGTTACATGAGTAGCCAACACATCCTGGGGGCTCACTAGTCCCGCCCCATATATTACACACACATATATATATATATATATATATATATATATATATATATATATATAATGCATCCTTTAGCCCTGATGAAGATAGACTAGTAAACCCCCAAAATACGGTGGATACCCCTGTGACTCTCACTTTAGCAAATAAAAGTCAACTGGACCTATTAAACTTAGTTTGTGCCCTCATTTCTTAACTGTATTTTTTTGCTCCATTCATTGAGGCCTAATCCTGACAGGTCAGTGGCAGATGAAGCTCATCATTGTTACCATCTGGTCATTTGTTCAGGAAAGCTTATCACTCCACAGATACAATTAAAGCAGGCTGTACCTTTTGTACTGCCCTCTGTATGGGTGTGAAACTCTAGCATATGACATACCAAGTTTGTAATAAACACTTTACAAAGCAAGTTTTCTGCAAGTCAAGTTAAGCAATGTTAAAGCATATCTAAACCCAAGGACAAAAATGTAATATATTTTTCTCCTAAATACTGTCCTTCTGCTGACCCTGGCAGTATCACACCTCCTGCCTCAGAGTGACAACACTCACTCACTTCACTATAAAGGAAGTGTAGTCATCCCATGCGTACCTAAAGACGGATGATATAGTTTGAGATTTCAGTTCGGTCTACAGGAAGTTACAAACACTGGATTTTTTACAGGATCAACAAGTATTTTTCTGTAGGAGCAGAAAGTATACTTAGCCTTAAAAATTAAAAATGAACGTACCCAGCACATTTAAGTAAGCTGCAATATATTACATTTTGTTCTCAGTTTTGGATATCCTTACAGGGCGACCGTAAGCAGGTCACATTCCACCAACTTTGAAACACTTGTGTGTCAGATTTCAGCGTGCCTTACTCCTCCACACTACACATGGACAAGTGTCTCCTCTTTTTCTTAGTTCATTTAATTTAATTCATTTTCCTCCAACACATAGCTTTGCTTTCTTAAACAGTGGCAAGTGCAGCAGTCCCAGTTTCCTGCATTGAATTAAGTTGTTTGTGCTGCATCTTAAATAGAAAGGTTGGGGGGGGGGGGGCATTGAGTGCTATTTTTGCAGCTGCTGACCTTCCGTTTTAATGGCACTTTCAAGACAGTACATTAGAGCTAGAGCCTATTATAATGTTGTTGAAAGAGCCAATTAGTACAAGGACAGTCTGTTGCTATGACACGGACCTCTCAGTCTCTGCACAGTTTGTCAGACTGGTATAGTACACATATTAGTACATTAGAGGCCTGTGCTACCAAAGGTGAGCTCCCCGGTGAGCAATGTGCACTACCCCCTTGGCAATAGACAATGGTTCTCACCTGTACATGTATCTCGGAAAGCACACTCATGTTCGGTGGATGATCTCTCGGAAGAAAATAACACTAAATAAGTGACACATAGTTCACTCCATCTATTAAAAATCAGTATAAATATAAAGAAAAAATGACAGTAAAATATAAAATAAAACTTTGGGAATACATCCAAAATTAAAACACTATTAAAATAAAGCTTTTTCCACTTGAAACTGAATTCCAGGTAGCTAAATAAATGATGAAATCCATATATGGGGGCTGTTTAGCCTGACAGGGTAAGATACCTGCATTTCCTGTGCTGTAGTTAAAGTGGTTGTAAAGGCTGAAGGTTTTTTACCTTAATGCATTTTCGGTATTAAGGTAAAAAAAAAAAAAAATCCTTCTATTGTCAACTCCCTAGCCCCTCCCCCAAATATTTACCTGAGCATGATCTCAATCCAGCACTGTGCCTGAGAGCAGTGGTGCTGTTCACTCTCTCCCACCCTCTCAGTCCTCGCTGGACTGCTGTCCATCAATTCCCATGACAAAGGAATAGGGAACGGGGCCGGGTCGCACTGTGTGTGTCAATGCACACACACAGTGAAGCTCGAGAGCAAGTCCACACGTGTGCCACCATAGGAAGCGGCTTCCCATGGCGGCACACAGAGAAGGGGAGGAGTTCACAAAAGAAGAGGGCTGGGCTGCTCTGAGCAAAACCATTGCACAGAGCAGGTAGGTATGGCATTTTTGTTATTTTTTAAATAATTAACTTTACAATCACTTTAAGAAATATAGCTACTGTAGGTCTTGTCCCACCCTCAGCCATTGATGAGCTCAACTCTCTGTTGCTCTGCTTCCCTGCTATCAGCATGCTGCTTGTTAGCATGGGAGCAATGCAGCACACCTGATAAGCTCCTTGTGGAACAGAGGGTGCACCCTTTAAATAAATAGAAATAAGGGTGCACCATTTATATAAATAGAAATAATAATAGAGTCAATGACTGGTGGCAAGCAAGTGCCGAGAAGGGAGTAGGATTTTTCTATTCCCAAAGATGAGCTTTAAGTCCATCACATTTTGAGCATTCTAAAGGAATGTGTGAATATAGTTTTTTTATTGTATTCACAGAATTACAAATCAGACATTAAAATAAAATATGAGATGATAGTATTTATTTAATCATAATGACAGATATATGCCTTAATAATTAGAAATAATTATGAAAAAAATCACCCAGTGCTCTTGACTAGTAAATGTATAGGTGTTCAATTTCAACCCAAAACGGGGTTAAGCATTACTGCTGCATTGCAGGACATTAAAGAAACCAGCTTAGAACCTTAGTTGTTTTAAACCCAAAAGAGAGCTTTGTAGATCTTTGACATCAAAATTCAGAACAGTTACAAAAAAATTTGAATAAGAAAATAAATTAAAATGTTTGCAAAATGAATGCTTCATTTTAAAAGCTAACTTCTGGATCGTTCCCACAACACCAAATCATGCCCCTTCTCCTTAGAGGTCCTCGCATGTACAGTATGTTATGCTTTTTTTAATACCTTTTCCTGAAGTCTTTAAGCCTGCCTTGTGAGACATAGGGTCCTTGTCCTCTTCAGATTTTCTTTGGCAGTGAGTTGTCCTCAATGATGCTGAAAGTGCCAGGGTCACTCTCTGCTTCATCACACTGTGAGCACAAGGGCTGTGATGATGCCCCCTCAGGGGCAGGACTATTATGCCTTGGAATCACAGGATGTCCTCTTTTATCAGGATTGAATAAAGCCGGATATCATTCATCTTAAAAGACTGAGGACAGCTAATGGCGAAGAAGTGCTGTGGGGTACAGCTCCACAAATAGTTAGTGTTGCAGCCTCTGAGCTGCATTTTACTATTTTATAACCCAATTTAAAAAAAATAGCCCAGTAAGTAAAAACTCCAAAGTATTGATTGATCTTTAAAAAGAAAGTTACTTACAGATTAAGTTATCTGTAAATCCTTTTTTATGTTTCTCAGTATAAGTTGAGAATTTTCTTTCAGAATTGGTCCACCTGACCTGGATCAATAAATGTTTCTTTTAAACTATCAATGTAAGAAACTGTATAACTTTATTTAAATGATGATGTGGTCATTAACTCCTTTAATATATCTAGGCAGATCAAACAAGTTTGCAAATAATACCTCTATCCCTTCCCCCCTTCTCTTGCTGTCCATTGGGAGCTTAACTGGAATTACCATAGCTCCAGCTAGATTATATTTTCACCTATTTCTTGATAAATTTTTCTGCAGACACGTCGCTGTTTGAGTATTGAATTTATTAAAGAAAGCTTACCTAGTGACATTTTTAAAGCGCATGCTTCCCTGGTTTGTTTAGAATTGACTGGAAAGAATAAACAGAGGGCATGTATATCTAAATCAATGTCAAGAATGTTTTCTTGCATATATCAGTGGAAATATTTCCTTTGATTCTCTCTTCCTCTTTGGCACAGTTCTTTTTGTGCAAGCTTCCAATTACAGCTTCTGGTTTAACTACTTTTTGTCACAAAAGTTTTATTATATATTCTTAAAATTATGCATACCAACCTTACTTTGGACCCAGAATGGGCAATGCAAATCAGTTTTATTTGGTTTTATTCATGTACTGCAAATTTTAGTAAAATACTGATTTGCTGATTTTTATAACAGTCTATATCCAGCAGTGATATTGAATTTATAGTCATTATGACTAATTGTCCATCAACATTTTTGCTATAATGCCTATTTGGCGGCACTTGGCTAAGTTTCTAATGTTTGAAAGATACAAGAAATCCCTGCTTGTTAAAGGCCATATATGCATTAGGCTGGTTAAAATGTGGATGGGGTTACTTTTTTCTGGGTTGAGTTGGTGTACTTGAGGGTAGGGTTTATGCAGGCCAGGGCAAGGCTGGTTTTGCCACAGAAATTTTGGCAAATATGAAAAAGCCATTGATTACTTGAAAATCCTCCACAAATGTTAAGTGCATTTTTTACCGTTCCTATGCCTAGTGCCAAACAACTGAAATCTGTAATGGTTGTATAAGATATCTATTTCATAAAGATTTATTTTTATCCAGCAAAGCAAAAAAAATAAATAAAACCTAAAAATGAAATTACGGTATATTATACTTAGATGATAAAATATGAAGAGGATTCAGCACTTCTCTATTCCTGCCCACGACACTTTATGCGAATGTAACATTATATAGCACTTGTATCGTGGAGTGCTTTAAACACCACAATACTTTGTAGTAGCAATATCTTGAGACTGTTATTAATTCCATGGAAAACAATGGAATTTACCAATACAAGTTATGCTTTTAATAGTTTGATGTACAAATGAAATATGTTTATTTGCTACAAGGCAATTATATAGACAGAACAAGCACAATTCCTATTTTTGATTTCCCCTTCAGTATCTGTAGATGTTTATGTTACTTTCAGGCATTTCGAAATATACTTTTAGCTTAAGGTCTTTTGCTACATTTTAACAGTTTTGCCTTGTTTTGTTACTGTAATTTTTAGTATGTTTTACAAGACATTTCCAAAGCAGACAACTCACTGGCAGATGCTAGAAAAGAACCTAGATTACTGTATATTTGAAATATGAATTAACTCAATGTTAAAAACTTGATATAAAAAAAAAAAGAATAAACATGCAGCAAAACAAACATTTTAGGAGTTCATTTACCACTTGGAGCCGACGTCTTCTGGTCTTTTAAGGGGTTTTAGATGCTGGGAGGCGGGGCGGGGTCTATGATCATGTGACTGCCGTGATTGGCAGTCATGAT
This sequence comes from Glandirana rugosa, assembly GCA_018402905.1. Classification (NCBI taxonomy): domain Eukaryota; kingdom Metazoa; phylum Chordata; class Amphibia; order Anura; family Ranidae; genus Glandirana; species Glandirana rugosa. Next base: position 249,295 of record BLSH010072317.1, on the reverse strand, counting down.
GGTCACATGATCAGAAAGTACAAGACGCGCACTCTTGGCACAGCTGTTTTTGAAATATTGTGCGCAAATATGCAGCCACTTGGCACCAAGGCCCACCCACCGAGAGGCCGGATATTTGCATGCGGTCGGTGCCAAGAGGTTACAGTACAATCAAAGCATCTTTGTAACTCAAAGACTCTAAAATTGCAATTTTAAAATTGTGCATGAATGCACACTTGCAAATCTGTGTTGACTTTATATTATCCATATTCTATCTTTGTCAATCAGCATTAAAAGTAGATGGTGAGGGTGGTGCTACCATCTGAGGCAATATTCTCATCAGTCTCTCATGGGAAGTTCAGTGTATTTATTTATTTTAATTATTTGCCAAGAATCAGGCATATACCAGAGCTTTCTATCTCCACCCTAATATTCTCTCTTGCTTGCTATTTTATGTATTTGCTAAATGAAGCTGTCTATCATCTGAGAATGGATAGTACAGGGCAGGACTGGGAAGGGATATGTCATTTTTTGCAGTGTTAGTCTCTGCCCCTTATGCAAATATAGGAGCATAATGCCACACTAACAGGGAGCTGTGGAATGCCTCAGAGCTGTGCAGCCAGCAGAGATAAGGACAATACATCATAGAGTATTCCACGTCTGCACAGCAGCTCTGAAACCTCCTGGAAAACACCACGTTTTATAAGTACACATGCATACACTGTTTTACTTTAGGTTTATTTTATTTCTTACTTTTACAGTGTTTGCATTAAAAGAAAAAAAAGTTAGTTCTGTTTCATACCTAAAAACATATGAGTTAAAGTTCAATATTTTTAAAGAAGATATTTTTCCTATGCCCAGCTAAATTCCTATCTCAGCCTTTACGTAGCTTGGGATGATATTTACAGTCAGCTACATTTAGGTGCTCTGCAAACATGAATGCAGTGTCAAACCTCTCAAGTAATGTACTCTTATGAACACTTTTGCATTTGTGAATATTTTTTCTAGTTGCTCTTTTATGTAAAATTAGACTTGTGAGTTCATTGTTGTAACTGCTTTTAAGTAAAAAAAAAATCAGTGTGCTGTGCTTTATCAACCTCTCTACTTTTTCAAATGTCTATACAATGATTGCACTTTTATGGGTAAAATTACTCAGAATAGAAAATGTATTTTGTTTGACAAATGTGAATCAACCCTTTAAATAACAATAGTTATTATCACTTAAAAGAAATCTCTATTGAAAAAAATGACTAAACATGTCAAAAGCTGGTCATACACTAGTAGATTTTAAAATGAATGTTTGTACAAACATTTGTCCAAAAATTCTCAGTACATTTCCTGACTTGTTGATAGTCGTTTGAAAGTACTTCAAAATTTAGTTTGCTTTTTACATTCGATTTTGGAACAAATTGACTTTCCTGAATGAAAACCACATTCATCATTAGAAATGTGTTTATTCAAGAAAACACCATTAATGGTTAGAAAATCTAATTAATGTTCTTAAAACTATAAATGTCACACATTACTGCTAGTGGATTGCCAGCTTAATAGGAATGGGCAGAGTAAATAGGTAAATTTCATTGAAAAGAGAATTACACCTTTTTGTTCTTCATTTTTCTTCATGTAAAAGGTGTGGTATTTGTTTTCTTTTTTTTTATGGGTGGGGGTAAGTAATTTTATTTTATTCTCTTTTTTTTTATGTACTTAATTGTGTTTTATGTGAAAATAAATAAATAATGAGGGTCAGTTGTTTGCTACAAAACAGGCCCAGAATAGCTTAAAAGCAGCTTCCATAACCTCAGAAGCTATTCAAAGTGCACCGCACCCTTAAAAACTAACAGTTATTTTGATGCCAATACATTTTGCCAAAGTGGCCAAACTTTAGCAAAAGCTTGTGCTGTCTTATTGACACCCTTTATTTTGCAGATTCCACTCCTCTGTTTCATGCTTGGGTTTTTATTTACAAAGCTAATATTACCCATCATGACACAAGTTGACTTATGCATTAAAATAAAATGTTGTTCTACTCTATGGTTTGCCAAATGTGTGACTCCATAGATGATGTTGCCTCATTCCCAGACAAGGAATTGTCTTAAATATTATTTTTTATTTGGAGAAAAAAATTACAAATAGAAAGCACTTCAAAAAATGAAATTTGAAGACATCCCTCAGCTGTAGTGTTTTTTATTGCTGGTCACACCTACCCAGTGGACCTGGATAGGGTCACCTCTGAAGCTCTTCCAGTCAGGCTTTTTAAGTTTAGTAAGCTTATAGGGTTGGCATTCGGGGGGGAAGGAGGGTGCTCTTGGATAAAATAAATCAGGAGGGCTAGGCCTGATGGAATGGGCAACTTTTATTTAAAGTACCCTTACTCTTTAAAGCCTACTCTAGCTGCCTGCATCCATACAAATTAAGTCCACAAACAGAAAAGGGAATCTTCCATTACATTCTCAAAATAATGCCATTAAGACACCTCTTTACTAGACATAGCTTTCAGAAATATTGCTGTATCTGGGTGATCATAGATTCACTCACAGGGATGTTTTAAATTTCTCCGATTTGCAAGCTGAAACTTTGTTGTTCTACACAATGTATAACTTTTTATTACTTTGGGATGTATTTCCCTATTCAATAAATAAAATGCAATAATACAGAATAATTACTATGAAGTCAACATGCCAAGGATCTTTAATTAACTTGCTACATCTAGCAGTTGACATAGCGTCTTAAGGATCAAGCGCATAATTGGGTTTAGCGAATCATAAGCAACATGATATGCCTTGATTATTATTCAAAGTGACAGTTTAATAAAAGAACAATGAATGAAATCAAGAAGGATTTGTAGGACAACGTCAAATGAGCATTGTAAGAATAGAAGCTAGTTTTGAATTTCAGTACACTCTTTACAGTGCAGGCTGAGCTTGCATGCTTTAATACAGGCATTAACAGCTCAATAGTTGGAAAAAAATGTAAGAAATTTAGACTTGATTCACTCTACAGCGACTTGGGATCCGACTTGTGTCACCCCAAGTCACCCCAAGTCGCTTGACATAAGAAATCCCATTGCTGTGAATGAAAGCTGTCTTAATTTACACTACTGAAGTCACTCCGACTTCAAAAAAAGATCCTGTACTACTTCGAGGTGACCTCTATCCGACTTGTGCCCATAGAATTCAATGGAAGTCATCTTCAAGTCGGATCCCCATCTATATTGAAGTGACTTTACAGGAAAAAGAAAAGAATTTACCCAGTTACTCCCCACAAATTACCCAGGCAACTCCCTCCAAAGTCACCTGGCATGGAGGTCACTTTAAGTCGTGTTGTAAGCCGCCCAAAGTCATGCTGTAGTCGCGTTGAAGTCACATTCAAATCGTCTAGCAAAGCCGCGCCTGAAGTCGGATCACCCCTGTCTGAACTGGCCCTTAGAGTAGTGTTTGTAACCAGTTATGAGCAAACACTATTGAGATTCACAAAAACCCTGTCCAGCTTCACTCTACTGGAGATCCACCACAATGCAGCATCATGCTCCATTTTTACAAATTATACATAGATCCACAGGTGTTAAAGGCACCTGAAACATAATTTCTTTAGAGTAGGGGTCTCAAAACCTTCTAAACAAAGGCGAGTTTATTGTTCTTCAGACTTCTTCAGAAGGGGGTCGGACTGTGGCCAGTGAGAGCAGATTTATCCTAGCATCAGTGGAAGTAAACATCGGCACATTTGGTATTAGGGGAAGGTGCAGTGTCCCATCATTGGTATCATTGAGAGGAATAGAGCCCCGAGGGCCAGATAACGGCAAGCAAAGGGCCACATCTGGCCCCTAGGCCACAGTTTGGAGACCACTGTTTTAGAGCTGGGTTCCCAGTGAGTTAATGCACTATTAAGAGTTCTCCTAAGACATAGAAATGGCCTTATAGGTGAACTAAATCATCTAGACATAGTTGTTCAAATAAGATAAAAGTAATTATTTCATGGTGGCAGAGCACATCTGCAGGGCAGGCTGTGGAAAGATAGGACACTCCTATAATGAAAGTGAATTGATAAAGGGTCCAAAATACTCACTTACAACTTCAATTGAGCAAATTGGTTTGCTTGGTATATATTGTGTAAGTTATCTGCAGATCCATCCAATCTGGTATGAATCATCTTTCAGGCTAATCTAGCCAAATGGAGGCTAACCTGAAGGAAAATCTCTATGTGACCTACCATGCGTGTAGAGCATCTACAAATTCTTAATTGAGGTGAAGGTCATGAAAAGCTCTGGTGCCGCCAGCCCCTGCTCTCATTATAATTTCTGCATGTCTGTGGCACCCGCTATTGGCCAACCTTGTCAAAATGAGAATTCCAAATATGCCTTTTGTTTTTCAGTAGTGGATTACCTACAAATTTTCATCTGCACGGCATGTTGGAGAGCCAAACATTTCCTACCTCTATGTGTGTATATTCTGTCAGATTTCTTGGAGGTTGCCTAAAGTGAACCTGAAGTGGTGTTCATTTTAATGAAAAAATAAAAAAAAGATGTATAAATCAAATCACCCAATCAATCATTATTTAGCCAGTTTACCAATATAGAGCAGACAGGGTAGATAGAGGTGACTGCTAAAGGGTTTATTTACCATATGCTTTAATTTTCTAATCTACACTTGACAAGTAAGTAGTTAAGTAAAAAAAAAATAGTAATAATAATAATTTGAACATTAAAATTCAGCACAAAATATTCTATGCTTCCTAGTTTAAGCTGATATTTTCTTTGTGTATTATTTGCTCCTATTTTTTTATAAAAATTTTCACTAGGCTTTGGCTTAATTCACTGTATCTATATTTATTTAATGGGGTAAACCTACATTTTATTTTATATATACGCATATAAAATATCTTTAAATAAATTTAAAAGAATGCAGAAAACTTGAATGTTTTAATTAACAAAAAAAATGCCTTGAGGCTTGACATGGCCATGTGGTTATGGGGAATTATTATGTTTATTAAAGTGTATCTGTTGACTTCATACAGCAAAGGTAGACATTTTGTAGACCAAAATGAAGTTTAGCCTTTCGGGAGGAACATCTACCAAGAGTTTAGCTCCTGATTTGGAGGTCTAGAGGCCCGTCGCCCCTATAAATATTTACAGACCACATCCTCATGAATATTGTCTCAAAAAATGAAACAAAGTGTACACCTCCCTTGTGTGTTGGCAACAGGTACCCTTTTTCAGTGCCTCAATTTCCCTTTCAGGGGTGCCACATGATGTAGCCCTGTTGTCCACCCATGACAACAGTAGAACTTAAATTTTTTTTAATTCCATATCCAGCAAAACATATCTCCACTATTTAGAATTTAGGAAGTCAAATTATTTTGTAAGGTATTTCCTTTTCTTCCAAATGTAGTGTTACATTTTTTTTCCCTAAGTAATTAGTGTACCAATGAGATTGTATTTAGTTGTTGATGTACATCGTTAAATGCTGAGATCTATAGTAACAACAGTATTACAGAAAGAGCAGGGAAAAAGACCTTAGGTGCATGCAGCCATGTAATCTGGCCAGTTCGTTTACCCATTTATATATTTTTTAAAAGTATATATGCTGTTGTTACAGAATTATAAGGAAATTAATAATATATAACAAACATTTGTAGACAAATGCCTTATAATATATTGCCTTTCTAAAGGCAAAATCTCTTATTTTGTTCTGTAGAATAAAGAAAAAGAAAAAAAATAGATACATATAAAAAAACTGCAGCAAGATAGACTGTGAAAAGAGAACAGAATATATTTTTCCTAACCGTGCAAAATCAAGAACTAGATTTGTGTATTTGTTCCATTTTGAAAGCAAATTTTGTACATGGACTAAACCAGTAGAAAACTAATATTTACATTAAATAAAACTTTTTGAAAAAATTTAAAACATGTTTTGAAAGCCGCCTTGAACAATATGCAAACCAAAAACATATTTTTGGTTGAATTATGCAAAACAATTTATCATTAAATTATGCAAGCTATAAAAAAACACTTGAAAGGAAAAATGGTTATTTTAGCCACCAAGGTCTATGTAGGCTTGATGCAATGTTTATATATTTAAGTTTTGCTTGAGATTGTTAAAGGCCTTCTATAAGTTAAATTAGACTTGCCAGGTTACACCGCTGCAATACCTATATATTGGCAGGAAAATAGTAAGGATAAGAAAGTTTTACTTTACTGATATGTGGGTATGGAATTTGTAGCATTAAAATCTTATGTATAGAAGACATCCATAGGGAAAGCCACAAAAAAAACAAAACAAGCAGGCTGTTGTTTATCTGTGCTATATGTCGCTGGCAAATTGAACAAAATACTTGAGCGTTTTATATAATTTTCCTTGTGTCCAGAATAATGTGAATTTTTAATGGAGTTTGTGATTTGATACATGCCTATTGTTAAAGTCAGTATCTCCAGCTTCTGTACTATTTAAATTAAAAAAAAAAATTTTTGAAAAATTGTGTATCTGGCTTTTTGTATGCGCTGACACAAATGTTTGTGAATTTTGAGCTATGGAAAATATATATATATTTATTGTACTATAAATGGTTCATGTTTTTATTTTATGTACTTGCACTGGCCTGAAAAAATATATATTGCATTTCAGTATTTGAAAAAATGTCTGTTCTGGAAAGTGTACAAAAATGTTTGTCATTACAAATGAGTACTGTAACAGCCAAACCTCAAAATTATTTGTCATGGAGTGTACAGTTTGTGATAATTTTTCTAAAATAAAAAAATGAAATATTTAATTCTAATTTAAATTTGTTTCATATGTATTTTAAATAAAGTATAAAGGTATTCCAAACTGATGACTTTGTCCTGCCTTTTTATAGTATACTGCCCTTTAATGCACTGAAAATGCATAAGTAATGTGTTCCTGTACTACATTTTAAACATTAGTAGTAGCAGTTCTGCCTGAGAGGAAATACTACAAGATTCTCATTATCGCCATAATTAGACAGAAAAATCACCCCCAGGTTTATTGTCACTCTGTGACTGTGGCCTGGCTTTGCCATTTTTCATGGGTCAGCTCCATCTACTGCCTCCTCTTTGTCCAATTACATGGGGAAAGTCAGGTCCCACTAATGAAGTGAACCTATATCTGAGAAGGTAATAGCACAATGCTAAAAGTCACTAAACATCTTGTGGGGTCTTTGTTTAGCCACGACTTTTAACCGGTTCCACACCATGCGCAGTATATTTACTGCGGCAGTGGGGATGCGTCCCGCTAATCGCCGCCTATTTACGGGCGCAGCTAGGGGGTGAGCGTGCGCCGCCAGCTGCGCGCTCTCTTGCCCAACACACTCCGGAGGAGTGTGCCCTCGGCTCGGGCAGACCCGATGTCCGCCGGTGAGCCGCGATGAGCTGCCAGAGATAAGGAACGGGGAACCGCCAATGTAAACACGGCAGTTCCCAGCTCTGTCAATGGGGACATAAGAGATCTACTGATCCCTGTCACTGGGATCAGTTAGATCTCTTATGCCCATAACAGCCCAGCCCCCTCCCCCACAGTTAAAGCACGCCTAGGGAACACAGTTAACCCCTGGATCTCCCCCTGCAGGTTAACCCCTTCACTGCCAATTGCATTTACACAGTAATCAGTGCATTTTTAATAAACGCCGATTGCGATTTTTTTTTACCAAAAATATGAGGAAGAATATAAATTGGCCAAAACCGATGAAAAAAAAAGTTTTTTTATATTTTTTTTGGAATTGAATTTTAGCAAAAAATTAAGTTAATAAATATTGGGGTTTTTTTTGCAAAATTGTCGCTCTTTCTTTGTTTATAGCGGCGATCAGAAATGACGCAGCGGTGATCAAAAACCACCAAAAGAGAGCTCTATTTGTGGGAAAAAAAGGACGCAAATTTCGTTTGGGTACAACGCTGCACGACCGCGCAATTGTCAGTTAAAGCAACGCAGTGCCGAATCGCAAAAAGTGCTCTGGTCCTAACCTTCCGGGGCTGAAGTGGTTAAAAATGAAAGTACTGCTCCTCTTTTTCGTAACGTGTATTAAAAGGATCTTTACTTCTAAATAAAAAAAATCTCCTCGTCATGAAAGTAAAAATTGGTGAAGTCGGGGCCTTCCAATCCTGGTCTCGTGAAAAACGCTAAGCCGTGACGCAACGAAATTGACTGTTAACGCGCCAGCACGTCGCAACATGGGTTTGCTTTAAACGCAGGAAAAAAAGGGTGTTTATCTCGAGAGAAAACCACCAAAAACTAGTGGCGACGCAGTAAAGACTAGCGGCGATATTTGTTTCTTTCTCGCT
>BLSH010072317.1:219474-230420 GCA_018402905.1 Glandirana rugosa | reverse complement strand
GTGTATAAGAGACAGTCCACACTCTTTTGTACATACTGCACCCATCCTACCCGCCACACTCCTCTCCTGTACATACTGCCCCCATTATACCCTCCACACTCCTCTCCTGTACATACTGCACCCACTATACCCTCCACACTCCTCTTTTGTACATACTGCACCCATCCTACCCTCCGCACTCCTCTCCTGTACATACTGCACCCATTATACCCGCCACACTCCTCTCGTACATACTGCCCCCATTATACCCTCCACACTCCTCTCCTGTACATACTGCACCCACTATACCCTCCACACTCCTCTTTTGTACATACTGCACCCATCCTACCCTCCACACTCCTCTCCTGTACATACTGCACCCATCATACCCTCCTCACTCCTCTCCTGTACATACTGCACCCATCCTACCCTCCGCACTCCTCTCCTGTACATACTGCCCCCATTATACCCTCTGCACTCCTCTCCTGTACATACTGCCCACTGTCAGTCATACCCTCCACACTCCTCTCCGGTACATACTGCCCACTGCCAGTCATACCCTCCATATGCCTCCTCCACACTCCTCTCCAACACAGATTCAGATGTAAAGGAAAACTCTCTGGATTCAGATGTAAAGCGAAACTTCAGAATCAGATGTAAAGAGGAACGAACCCTGTGGATTCAGATATAAAAGCAAACTCTGCTGATTCAGATATAAAGGGGACTCTATTGACTCTGATATAAAGTGGGACTCTTGCAATTAACTCCATATGATCAGAAATGTTATTTAATCACAAAACTATATGTATAGTGTATACTACATAACAAGTTGCCGTGCGTTGCATTGTACAGAGGTAATGAATTTAATGTACGACAAAAAGAAAAAAATTTGCCGTGCGCTGCTAAAGTGTTCGGGTTTGGCTTGAAGAAAAGGTGGCAACCCTAGTCTGAAGTTGCCTGGGTAACCGGCTCCGAGACTCCCTTCGGCTTGCGGTATGCTTGTCTTGAGACCTGCCTTCCGCCGCATCGCTCGCACAAAGCAGCGCCTCAGGAGAGGCCGGCCTGCTTCCTGCTCCACCTCCTCTGCGCGCTGGGGGGCTGTAAGGCCGCCAAGCTTTTTCCCTCCTCTGTCCTCTTCTGGCCGCAAACGAAACTCCGCCCGCTTCCACTTGACCTTGTCGCTCTGGAAGAGGAAAGGCACGGTCCTCCCTCTGACATGGCTCCAGCCTCCCCGCTCTCTCTTCCAGACCAGCACTTGTCCCCGCTCCGACCTCCCGAACTTCCACCTCCGGCACTTCAGCCTCAAGCCCGTTAGGTAAGACGAGGCACTTCTTTATCCAGACGTCCCCTTCTTCAGCTTCCGCTCGTTCTAACAGCTGCCTCAGGAGCGTCTTCATGTCGCCTCAGGAGTGTTCAAGAAAAAAAAAAAAACGAGGGGAGTTGAGCCGCTAAAAACCTGAGGCGACTGGCAATTAAGCCCTGCTGAACCCCCCTTTTATAGGCTCTCACACAGCCTTCCAGAAGCTTCCCAAACACCTGGCTATAGGTTTCAAGGCCCCCCACACAGCGGTCACAAGTAACCCCAATAACTCCTCTATGACCCTGCTTAGGGGAACCTCGAAACCCCATCCTTCCACAGCTGCTGCAGTCCCACATGAAAAGGGGCCAGGGGGAACTTGAAACCCCCCTATCCCTTTTCCCTCATATTCAGAGAGTAGTGGTTAATGATTCTTACTCTGAATGGTCTAAGGTTTTCAGTGGTGTATCCCAAGGTTACGCTTATTGCAATTTTTTTTCACCAAAAATATGTAGAAGAATATATATTGGCCTAAACTGATGAATACATTTTTTTTTTTGGATATGTAGTATAGCAGAAAGTAAAAAATATAGTTTTTTTATCAAAATTGTCAGCCTTTTTCTGTTTATAGCGAAAAAAATAAAAACCGCAGAGGTGATCAAATACCACCAAAATAGAGCTCTATTTGTGTGAAAAAAAGGACATCAATTTTTTTTGGGCACAACAGCGCACGACCGCGCAATTGTCAGTTAAAGTGACGCAGTGTCGTATCACAAAAAATGGCCTGGTCATTAACTGCTTCCTTACTGGACACTTAAAGCCCCCTCCTGCCTGGACCAATTTTCAATTTTCAGTGCTGTCGCATTTTGAATAACAATTGCACGGACGTGTGACGTTGTACCCAAACAAAATTTTTATCATTTTTTCCCACAAATAGAGCTTACTTTTGGTAGTATTTGATCACCTCTGCAGTTTTTATTTTTTGCTATAAACAAGAAAAGCGACAATTTTGAAAAAAGAACAATATTTTTAACTTTTTGCTATAATACAAATCCAAAAAAAATATAAAAAAATAAAATGATTCATAGGGTTTGGCCGATATATATTCTTGTACATATTTTTGGTAAAAAAAAATCGCAATCGGCGTATATTGATTGGTTTGCACAAAAGTTATTGCATCTACAAACTATGAGAAATGATTTATGGCGTTTTTATTATTATTTTTTTTTACTAGTAATGGTGGCGATCTGTGATTTTTATCGGGACTTTGATATTGGGGTGGACATGTCGGACATTTTTGACACTTTTTTGGGACCAATGACATTTATACAGCGATCAGAAATTGAAATGTCCACTGATTACTGTATAAATGTCATTGGCAGTGAAGGGGTTAACCTGCAGGGGGTAGTAAAGGGGTTAACTGTGTTCCCTGGCGTGTTCTAACTGTGTGGGGGCGGGGCTGGCAGGGACATGACAGCTCTAACTGATCCCAGTGACAGGGATCAGTAGATCTGTCATGCCCCCCTTCACAGAACGGAGAACCGCTGTGTTTACATCGGCGGTTCCCCTTTCTGCCGTTCTGACAGGCGATCGCAGACCGCAGCCTGTGAGTGCACGCCAGGAGTGTGCACAAGCAAGGACATCCATGGACGTCCTCCAGGAAATTCAGATCCACGCTGTAGCCATCTTTCGGCTATGACGTGGATCTGAACTGGTTAAGGGGGTAGATCCTTCTGGGTCTGAAGTGGTTAACCACTTCACGCGAATTGCTGTATATAAACGGCGGTAGAATTAAGTGGATGTATCATATAATAGACTGCAGCTACAGGCTATACCCCGGTACCATTATTTTAGAGCAGGCAGTCGGCTATCTGGTGATAACGGGCGATCCGGCTCTGGAGCCGTTCGGCCATTATCCCAGGCAGCAGCAGGGGACATCCCCCCTCCTGCCGCCTTCTGGCGCTCTTCTCCGGCCTCCCGTCCCAGTGGGAGACCGGAGCATGCCCGGCGTGTCCGCTGGCTGTGTGGAGTCCCGATAGAAGCCGCAATAGGCTCCAATAGGGTCTCATTTGTGTATTTCTGGAAGAGATGTCATAATGTCACTTCCGGTTTACTCAGCGGCCAATGGTGCCAATTTAAAAAAAAAATAACAGTATTCAGAATCACAGTTTTTGGCGATCTGAATACTTGAATACTGAATACTTTGAACTGCAAAGGAGGGATCGGGGGCCTTTTAGACCCCCGATCCCTCCATAAAGAGTACCTGTCACCACATATTACTGTCACAAGGGATGTTTACATTCCTTGTGACAGCAATAAAAGTGATCAGTTTCTTTTTAAAAGAACATTGCTAAAAAAACGAAATAAAATAAAACATTTTTCCTGACATACTCCATGGCAGCATACATGTGGGTGGCTCCGCCTCCGCAGCTACCCCATAAGACACCTCTCCCATAAATCTTTGCTCTAACCAGCATGCCGTGTTCCTTTTTTGTCCTCCTCCGTTGGACCAAGTGGATAAGTTAAAGCTTCCAAAGAATCCTTACCGCATGAATAAGACTTTTTGCCAGGAGATTATGTCCCTCCTACAGGCCCCAGCTGAGAGCGGGGTATGGAGTAAGCAGAGCAGCGCTGAAGACCGGGGGATATGTGCCAATAAGCCCAGCTGAGAGCGGGTGGCCTTATCTGCTGTGGACGCAAGGGGAGCCCTGGTTCTCGTATCGGGGAAGGGAGTGGTGAGATTCTCAATATACATGGAAGCAAGTGTTTGTTTCATGTCTATGTACCGATGTTTCTTCCCCCTGTGGCCTGGTGCTTCCTTTGCTGACAGTAATGGCGGCGGACCGGAAGTCCGGCCACCACTTCCACCTCCCTGTGTCTCGTGGCTGTTCTGTGCATGTGCGGCTGCGGGACGAAAACGAGGCATGGTTTGAGCATGCGTTTGCGCACGGGCTCAGGCGGCGCTGGGCAATGACGTCACGCCCTCTTTTAAATGCCGGGGAGCTCCGCACAGCTTTGGGAATGTATGCGAGCTTTGCAGCATCTTCCTTGGGCTGTGTGGACGAGTTCCTACGGTAAAGCGGGCGGTGGGGACAGAGAAGGGAGGACTCTGGCTGTGGCCTATACCTGGGTGGCTCTCCTGGTGGCCAGCCCTTGCTTCACAGGTACCTTCAGGTTCCTGGGATGGTATGGCGTGGGGGTAGTGGGGGGCAGGATCAGGGTTGGTGAGACTAGAGCAGTTGCTTAAGTGCTGTCTGCTTTCCTTTTTCTTTTTCTCTCCAGCCCTCACAGGTCTGACTCGAATAGAAATTTGCAGAGGAAGAGTGGATCTTCAAAATCTCACCATCAGCATGGTTCTCGTCAGTCTTCTTCAAGATCCAGTCATCATGGCTCCTGCACAGGGTCAGGTCATCACAAACGGGGTACACATCTCTCCCCTCCTCCACCACACCCCCAAGTAAAATCATGCTGGGGATGTAAGAAAGTGGTGTCTGAGGACAAGTCCCTGTGTGACCTTTGCTATGGAAAGGCGGTGAGCAAAAGAGAAATCCCTAATCAGCATCTGGAGACCTTGAATAAAAGGGTTATGAATGATTCCCTGCTAGAGAGAGAGGCTCGGCTACTCCGTATACCTCCAGTTGATCCACCAAAATCTCTAGCAGCTGGGAGTGGTGAGAATGATCTAGATCCCTTTCAGCTTGACCAGCAATCTTCAATTCACTCAGACAGTGAATCACAGGAAGAGATACCCGAGGTAGGGTTTAGGTACGCACTGGTGCCATGTCTGGTCAAGGCAGTCAAAGAAGCGTTGGATTTGGAAGACCCAGCCGTATCTCCTCCAAAACAGAAAAAGTTGTTCAAACAACTTAGCAGAGAACACCCTCACTTCCCCTTTTTAGCGGAGATGGGTGGAATTATTTTGGATGAATGGGGTAAGGTGGAAAGGAGGGGCTTACTAGCCTCTAAAGTCCAGAAACGATATCCCTTTAAGGAGAAAGATGTGAAGGAGCTGGAAGTAGCTCCACTAGTGGATGCAGCCTTGATGAGACTGGCAAGGTATGTAACGCTTCCTCTGGAAGACTGTCTCCTTCAAAGACCCCCTGGAGACGAGAATCGATACAGACCTCAGAAGGGTGTACCTGACAGCCGGAATGGCTTGTAAACCAGCCCTAGCATTGGCAACGCTTTCCAAAGCTATGGAGGTCTGGTCGGATAAGGTAGAGGTGACCTTAGTTCTCCATGGAACCGGCCAGAAATTTGTCCATACAAGAATTGAGGATGGCTTCAGCCTTCATGGGCGAGGCGGCGCTTGACATCATCCGTCTGTTGGCCCGGGCAATGTAACCCTCAGTCATGGCTAAGCGGGCCCTCTGGCTCTGGCCGTGGCGTGCTGACCCAGCCTCTAAGCAGGCTTGGTGCCCTATTCCCTTTGAGGGAAAGTTTCTCTTTGGAATTAAAATGAACGAGGCCATCACCCGGGCTACGGGAGGGAAGTCGGGGTTCCTTCCCCAGGATAGGCGTCAGCCAAATCAGAAATGCACTGCTTCAAGGAAACAAGGAAAGGTTTTGATCGGGGCTAGGAAGCCTGCAGCTATAAGCCTGGGCATGAATTTGGCAGGTCTTGGAGAACAAGAAGGCCAGAAAACCTCACAAGGCAGTTCCGCAAGTGGACAAGGAGCATCAAAGTCCTTTTGAGGTTGAGGCCCGCTACAGCATTAGGCCAGCAGGTCCATATTGAGGGAAGTACAGCCAATAATGGATTGGGCGCAAGAAAACCTCATCAACATCTCTGCAGTCTTTATTCCGGGGGTACAGAACTCCCAGGCGGATTTTCTATCCAGACATCAGCTCGACAACAACGAGTGGTCACTGCACGAGGAGGTGGATCCTAATGCTGGGGATACACCCAGAAGTGGACCTGTTCACCTCAGCATGCAACAACAAGCTGGGCAGGTACTATGCGAGATCTCAAGATCCCCAAGCGTACGGCATAGAAGCACTCTCCCATCAGTGGAGATTCCGCAGAGCTTATGCGTTTCCTTTGGTTCCTCTGATACTCCAATTCTTGCGGAGGCTCAGGTCAGAGCCTGTGGAGATCCTGGCAGTGATTCCCTTTTGGCCGAACATGCCATGGTTCCCTTTGCTCATGCTTCTCAGCTTCAGGGATCCGGTTCCTCTTCCAGTCAGGCCGGATCTTCTGTCTCAAGGGAAAGATCTGCATCCTTATCCAGCATATCTACACCACAAGGCCTGGTCGTTGAGAGGAGAAGGCTGGAAGCCCTAGGTTGCCCTCAAGAAGCTATTGCAACTCTCATGAATGCCAGGAGGGGAAGCACTAACAAGGACTATGAGCGCATTTGGGCAAAATTCTCGCTCCATATGAGTACAAGACCTGGCCTTGTTAGCACTCCAAGCATCACGGATGTTTTGAGTTTTCTGCAGTCGGGCCTTGACTTGGGCCTTTCAGTCAGTTCACTTAGCGTTCAGGTCTCGGCTATTTCCGCTTTTACCGGTGTTTCATGGGCTGGAAAAAGTCTTATTCATCCGTTCTTCAAAGGTGCAGTTAGGCTAAAGCTTCAGAGGAAACCAAGATTTCCCAAATGGGATCTTCCCCTTGTCCTGGATGCCTTGTTGCAGCAAGTTTCCACTTCTCCAGAACCTATGTCTTTGAAGGAATTAACCATGAAGACAGTGTTTCTAGTGGCAATTACATCAGCCAAGCGAGTGTCGGAACTTAGAGACCTGGGGTCAGTGGAACCCTTTTTGACATTCTTTCCTGATAGAGCAGTGTTGGTGCCCATGCTGGGAGCAAGACCAAAAGAAACCTCGGTCTTCCATGAAAATCAGGAGATCGTGCTCCCTACCTTCAAAGCAGCAGTTGATGGTGAAGTCCACCCTCTGGATGTGGCTTGTTTCCTAAGATGATATCTGGAGGCTACGGCTCCTTTCCACAGATCGGAGCATCTTTTCGTTCTGTTCCAGGGGAAAAATAAGGTCTTACAAACTTCAACCAGATCATTATCAACATGGATTGTGCAGACCATACAGTGGGCATACAGATCAAAGGGCATGACTCCCCCTGAGCCAGTGACAGCACACTCTACTCGAGGGGTCGTGGCTTCGTTGGCAGCTTCATGGCATGTTGCACCGGAAATGATTTGCAGAGCGGCTTCATGGTTGTTTATACACACCTTTATGGCACATTATTGTGTTGAACCTGCTGCTCTGTCTTCTGTAAATTTTGGGGTTCAAGTGTTGTCAGTTGA
Source organism: Glandirana rugosa (assembly GCA_018402905.1). NCBI lineage: Eukaryota > Metazoa > Chordata > Amphibia > Anura > Ranidae > Glandirana > Glandirana rugosa. The sequence continues at coordinate 222,878 of BLSH010072317.1, read as the reverse complement.
CAATAATAATTAAACCTTTTTCGTTATCAGCATTTCCCACCCGTGTGTATGTAGCGAGTTATTTCCCACACGTATGCTGCCATGGAGTATGTCAGGAAAATGGAAAATTTATGCCAAATACTTACCGTAATTTTCCTTTCCTGATAGACTCCATGGCAGCAGGAGTTCCCTCCCAAATGCCAGAGTAGGGTAGTTACGGAACACGGCATGCTGGTTAGAGCAAAGATTTATGAGAGAGGTGTCCTATGGGCTAGCTGCGGGGGCGGAGCCACCCACATGTATGCTGCCATGTAGTCTATCAGGAAAGGAAAATTACGGTAAGTATTTAACATAAATTTTCCATTTTTTTTAAGTGCCCCTGTCCCTGCGAGCTCGCGCAGCACAGGAAACGCATATGAAAATTGCGCCCACATATGAAAACGTGTTTGAATCACACATGTGGGGTATTGCAGCAATTATCAGAATGTGAGCAATAATTCTAGCAAAATACCTCCTCTGCACCTCTAACCTGATAACCATTAACATTTTTTAAAGCGTCGCCTATGGAGATTTTTAAGTACCGTAGTTTGTCGCCATTCCATGAGTGTGCGCAGTTTTCAACCGTAACATGTTTGATATCTATCTACTCGACATAACATCCTCTTTCACAATATACAAAAAAATTGGGCTAACTTTACTGTTTTCTTATTTTTAATTCAAATAAGTATATTTTTTCCAAAAAAATTGCGCTTGAAAGACTGCTGCACAAATACCGTGTGACATAAAATAATTCAAAGACTGCCATTTTATTTCCTAGAGTCTTTGCTAAAAAAAATACATATAATTGGGGGTTCAGAAACAGAAGGCTAGAATTAGTGTTTTACAAATAATTTATTATTATTGATGACCTTCTCTTTATCTGGAGGGGAACCAAAGAAAATCTATGTTACTTTCTAGAGCAATTAAAATGTCACTAAACCCACACCATAAAAATCTATCAATAAATACTGTATTACATGCTGTTCATATTCTCTCAGTCACTATGAGTTTTGTATTCTGTATTTGGCAAAAAAACTGTTTGATTCTGCTGTTCTCTATCTCCACCTTCTGTTCATGTCCCCAATTAAGCTAGGAATTTTGCAGCTGTGGTGGCAACTCTGCACATGCTCAGTTTTCAATGAGTTTCTATGCTGAGCGCTTCCTCCTATCACATGTGAGCAGCCCATGTGACTATAGTGTTACACATGTGAGCGTGTACCCAGTGGTAAAAGACAGCCCACTCCCTCCCTCCTCCTCCATGCCCACTTACCAGCTAAACACAATGGAGTTAGATATTGCATGTAGATTATTCTAAGACACAGGCTGGAGGGGCGTGACACAGCCTGTGACTGGCATAATTCCACCCACATCATATTATTTGCACAAACTAATACAGTAAAATCTTGGTTTGAGAGTAACTTGGTTTGAGAGCGTTTTGCAAGACAAGCAAATTTTTAAATAAATTTTGACTTGATATGCAAGCGATGTCTTGATATACAAGCAGTGTCAAGTCACAACTGAGTATAAAATAGGAGAGAGGCACCTCAAAGTGTAGCAATATGGTTACATTTAATGAAGGTACAACATTAACAACTCGCATGGTTAATGATTAAAACAGGCACATCTAAGTATGCAGGAATCTGGGGTAAAGCTGTCCACATAGACCATCCTTCGCACCGCCATCAACGTCATCCCTTCCACAATGCGCTCCACAAGTGTTTCAAGCCTCACTTTCAGATCATGCTACTGCAGGATAGTCTTACCGGTTACGATTGCAGAATGACGGTGGTGAGAGCCGGCAGTGCGGAGGATGGTCTATGTGGCCAGCTTTACCCCGGATGCCTGCATACTTATATATACAGTATGCCTGTTTTAATCATCAACCCTGTGAGTTTCATTAAATGTAACCATATTGCTACACTTAGAAGCGCCTCTTCTCTTTTATACTCTGTAGTTCCTGCTGGATTTTGCTTCTAATCCCCTTGTGGAGGCTGCCATTTGTGGATGGACATTGTATGGTTACACAACCTATCACATTGCTATAATCTTTTTATATGGACTATAAACTGAAAGACTTATGAAAGAATGATTGTGGAACGAATCATTTGAGTTTCTATTATTTCTTATGGGGAATTTTGCTTTGAGATAAGAGTGCTTTGGATTACAAGCTTGTTTCCGGAACAAATTATGATCTCAATCCAAGGTTTTACTGTATATGCTAATTAACCACTTCAGATCCGCGCTATTGCTGAAGTACGGCTCCAGCGCGGATCTGAAATGCCTGTCTTCATGGCATAGTTCAAGATCCAAAAAGGCTAGTGAGTCTTGGTCTAGAACAGGGGTCTCCAAACTACAGCCCTCCAGTTGTTCAGGAACTACAATTCCCATAATGCCTAGTCATGTCTGTGAATGTCAGAGTTTTACAATGCCTTATGAAATGTGTAGTTCCGCAACAGCTGGAGGGTCATAGTTGGAGATCCCTGGTCTAGAACAGGCCCAATGTGTTGCGGTTGCAATCATTGACAAAGGTTTCTATCTCATGGGGTGGGCCATCCTATTTGATCACTATGTCATCGATGTATCGACCATAGTAGACCATATAGTTGGAAAAGGGGTTATTGGAAGCCATATATAGATGTTCCCAGTAGCCCATTGTTAGGTTAGCATAGCTGGGGGCAAAATAAAGGAACAAAGCTTTGGTTATAGATATTATGTTCTCCTCCAATGCCCTATTGATAAGCTGACTGGCTTCCTGAGAGAAGACATATTGGGCCTATCCTTCACCCGTGTTCTAGACCAGACTCACTGGCCTTATTGGATCTTGAACTATGCCATGAAGACAGGCTCATATATGCTAAGAATTTTGTCAAACCCACTGCAGGGAATTCCTTCATTCATTTTCACAGTTGCCACCACCCTAGGTGGGTCAGCAATATTCCTCGCAGTCAATTTTTTAGGTTATGGAAAAATTGTATTCATGATGCTGATTATGCCACTCATGGGCAGCTTCTCACCAAGTAATTTCTAGAAAAGGGATACCCCACCCACTCCTCTGGTAGATGAAGTAATAACACGGGAATTTTAAAACATATATGTACTTTAATTATGACGTAAGTGTACTAAACACATACAATGTAAAATGTTTATAAATACCTGAATTGTTATTTATATTAAAAATTCTTAGGTATCACTTAGAAACGAAAGGTTCACGTACGGAGTAAATTACAGGGCTGGGAAGAGAAACATTACTCCGACCCAACTCCATCACAAACTTTCGAAGTAGATGGTCTCCTCACCCACCCCATAGGGAAAAGATCTTTAATGAACCACTCTTCGACGGGTACTCACCGTATTAGTCGTAGTACTTATGTTAAAAAGGTATTGGA
>BLSH010072317.1:192663-207729 GCA_018402905.1 Glandirana rugosa | reverse complement strand
TTACCCACATTTCCTTCCTTTTGCAGACCTCTAGGACCTTCCAGGACTATTTTACAGCATTTTTTGTGCCTAAAAGTCCGGGTCTCCATTGATTTCAATGGGGTTCGGGGTCCGGGACAAAGTTTGGGTTCTGTCCGGACCCGAACCCGGACTTTGTCCCGAAGTTCGGCCGAACCAGCAGAACCCGGACTTCTAGAAGTTCGCTCAACTCTACTTAGGACCATACATTCTAGGATATATCAAATAATTATGGCAAATATCATTACAAACACCCATATCTTTCCACATTATTCTAGATACTTTGTGTGTCCTCGCAATCTGCCAGATCTACCATTGCAACTGTTGCATGTTGGGCTCTAGCTGGTCTCACTGTGAGGGTTGGCGGTTTATGGTAAAGTAAGTGTAAAGTAAGCGGCTGCAAATATTAAAATTGTCTACAAATGTTCATGATAAGCTGTTCCTTTTAACATCTTTTGTATATCATTTTAATTCATGTACCGGTATGTTCCCTTTAATAGAAATATGCAAGCTCCTGAAAAAGCGACTATGGGTTCGCAAAACATGTAGAGCGGGACATGCTTTACTGAACAGAGCCCCTTATTCAGGGGATTTATCATGTGGAAATATAGTCATTGATTATGCAGCCTTTATATGATATGTATTACTCATAGGTGTACCACAACAGATCCTATTCAGTTTCGTTTTTAACTATGTATGTATATGTTACATTTGATGTTTGTTTGGGACAACTATTTTTAATGTAAACCAATAAAAACTATTTTTTATTATATGTGCCCTCAAAGTCCATTGTTCAATCTCTTTATCCAATAGAAAAAGAAAACCATTTTACATTTCTGCATGTAATGGATACCTTATTGCCAATAGATCTCTTCCTAAATCTCAACTACAAAGATAAATCTTTGCTTTTCAGAACAGGCAACATAAAAGGGGTGAGGCTGAGGAGGAGATAAATATCACTATATAATATAACCTGCTGTATTTAAAGCTCAGAACTGGCTGCCTAGCAATATGAACACCCTGTAATTTAAGAAATCTGGAGAGAAAAAACAGGTTTGATGAGAACACATGAAATATGGTTTAATATTATAAGAGGTCTCCTTTGAAGGCACTTCAATCCTGATCGGTAGTTTTATGATGTTAAGCCATCTTGCACAATGGCAGTAATTAGAGGTAAAGGGTGACACCACAATACACACAGCTCCACAATGGCCTGATAATGACACACAAATCTTCTGGGGCCAATTATCTGACACTTCCAATTTGGGCAATATCAACAACCATGACATGTAGGAAAACAAAGGGGTATGACCGTCATTCGATACAGCTACTGAATATTAAATAGAACCCAAGCAATCAATGATCACTGTGTAATAACGTGATTTCAACAACTCATTCCCTTCACACGCCATTAAGCATGACAGTTTGACCCATGGAAAAGATAACCTTTAATAAGCATCAAAATCATGGAAGTAAGGTTAAAATAAAGGTACAGTATAGCATTCCTGTGTCCTATCACCCTCACTCCCGGGTCCTGTGTAATCACCCTATTACAGTATATTACCATCTCGAGGCTTGGAGCGCACGCCACAGACTGGGATATCGGTCCACCACACGGAGAACTCACTTGCGTTCTGCTGTACACATCTAGTGCCGTGACTCATGCACTAAAAAATGTGAGTGTAAATATCTACTTGATCTTACCAAATTTTATAATAAATATACTACACTATGAGACTTTTACCACCGACTCTTGCGGAGTCATTTTCACTGTTTTAGCTCTGGTCTGCACCGGAGAGGATACAGCCACAGAGGAAACATTTGGTTTTCCTGATGCGCATATTAACCTACCTGTAAAAATGGGTCAATAACATCTGGTAAGTGGCCATCTTTACCTTGGTAGAACACTGGTGGAACAGTCACAAACAAGTTATTTGGAATATTAAGAAGGACACACATGGATTGTTTATATTAATGTTCATTATCATTTTCACTGTTTTGATTATGCATAGATGAACTATGGACTTTATCTTTGACACTGTAGTATTGTGTTAAATGATTACTTAGAATTCATATTTCTATGCATACATGTTTAATTGAGCACTTTCATTAGCCTTGTCAGCGCCAGCCACCTTTCATTTAAAGAGGAAGTAAACCCAGATTGGGATTACTTCCTCTACAGTCCCCTGTAAATTAGAGGCATAATGGGCTACTATGCATCGCATAGTAGCCCATTATGTGCCACTTACCTGCAAACAAAGCTTGCGATGCCCAGCACTGTCCCCTGTGCTGGCCGTGTCCATCTTCTGCCCCTCTTCCTTCTGGGGCCGCGACTCTGGCTCTGTGACTGGCTGGAGTTGCATGACATCACTCCCGCGCATGCGCGCGGGAGCTGCCATTCATGGCACAGTGTCAGTGGAGAAATGGCACGGAGGCCGTTTCTTCACTGCGCATGTGCCGAAATGAAGTCGGCACATGCAGAACACTGCATATCTCCTGAACCGTGCAGGTTTGGGAGATATGCAGGGCATCTACAGGTAAGCCTTATTCTAGGCTTACCTGAAGGTTAAAGTCGTTGTCACAGGTTGACAACCACTTTAAACTCCCTATAGCATTCCTGGGAACATAACAGAAAAGCCAACATAAATAATCAGTCACATACAAATGGTTTATTTCAAAGGTTTAAAGAGAAACAATAATCACTTCCAAATATTTCTTGTAGTCAAGAAGCTTTTTATGTATTTATGTCATTGTAGTTGTATGCATCAGAATTTGCATGTGTGTGAAATAACAGCAAAACTTCACCCTAAAGGGGAAGTTCCTCCTTATACCCCCTCTTTTTTTTTGCCACTTTTTTGGGGGGTGGCGGGGGGCTGCAAGTACCTGGTTTTGATAGGTATCTGCTCCCACTTCCAGACAGATCGCTGTGGTGATCTATCGGACGTTCTCCTCTCTCCCCCCGGCCGCAACCTTCTGCGACCTTCAGGTCCCAGGAGGCTACAGGACCATTCACAAAGCACAGCGTGGTTTGTTTGTGTGTAGTGGGCAGTTGGCTGTACCACAGTAAACATGTCGATGCCAGGGACATGAAGACTCAGTTCAGGTGAGCACAGTGCTGGACCCGTGGACAGGTGAGCGCCCTTTGATTAAAAGTCAGCAGCTACAGTATTCGTAGCTGCTGACTTTTAATTATTTTAAAAAGGCTCAAGAACCACTCTAAGTTTAGGTAAAGGGTTAGGTTATAGTTAGGGATTTGGTTTCGATTATTGAGGGTTTTTCTTCATGAACAACTTAAAGCAAAACTCCAGTTCCAGGTCCATGCTTTAAAGCAAAGCTAAACAAAATTATATTCATTCCTTCTGTGATTTTTTTTGTACATCTCCTACTTTGTGTTAAAATATTTTACCCCTATCCAAATAATGAAGGGACCTCACAATGTGAACTACCCCGTCCCTCAATTTAAGGGATTAAGGGTCTGTGTCTTTGGTATTAAGACATCTTAACATGCACGTGATAGACATCTACATGTCTGCAGAATACCAGCTGTCTGTGCCGGAGCCAATATCTAAATTGAAACTAAATGACACAAAACTGATTTCACATTCTTGGCATATTCGCACGCAGCCATTACACATCTGACTTGGGTTTTGCTACATTTGACAGTTTCTGAGAAAGAGATGACAGATCTATCACCTCAAAACTAACATTTCTGTGTCCTCGAGATTGGAATAAAGAGAACATTGCTTATCAGGAGCCTGTTTACACCATGCTGGAACATTCGTGTTCTCATCTTTCATCTGTCTGGATAAAGTTCGCTGCCATTTACTGGTGAGAATAATAATTAGGGCACAGGCATGAATACACAGACTGTTGAAGCACTGCAAGAGGGTAAAGAGAAATAAGTGCAAGGATAGTGGCTTGAGTTACCATTTAAAAATACAAAATAAAACAGTGCCCAGTACCTAAGAGGAATGTAAATAACCACAGAGCTCTGTTACTGACACCATTATGTGCACATAAAGTGGATCCTTTAGAAACAATAAAAGTTTGCTTCAATAAATTACAGACATTTCCCAATATATGGAAATAGTCTCCTTTTCCAGAGAAGCTCCATTTTTTCATAATTGAAAAGCCATCCTTAACCATTTCAGGATGGTACACTTTCACCACCTTCCTGTCCAGGCCAATTTTCAGCTTTCAGCGATGTCACACTTTGAATGACAATTACTCAGTTATGCAACATTGTACCCAAATTTTAAGCATTGTTTGGGACAGACACAGATTTCTTTTAGTGGTATTTAACCAGTTGCCAACTGCCCGCCCGTGGCTTAATGGCAGCAACTTGGCTCGATATCGCACACCGCCATCACCTGACGGCGGCTGCAAGATTACGGATTGTGGGCGGCGCCTGAGGCGCGCTTGCATGCTCACTGTGTAGCAGGGGAGCCAGGGAGTGGGTAGGACGGACTCGATGTCCGCCAGCTATCCATGATCGCTCCCCCGCAGTGACAGAACGGGGATCCGTGTGTGTAAATTGATCTCCGTTCTGACAGAGGAGAAGGAGTGTGATCGTATACTCCCTGAATATGGGAGCAGCGATCATTCTCCTCCCCCAGTCAGCCCAACCCCCACAAGGTTAGAAACACAAAGCAGGGAACACAGTTAACCCCTTGATCGGCCCCTAGTGTTAACCCCTTCCCTGCCAGTGACATTTACGCAGTAATCAGGGCATTTTCATAGCACTGATCACTGTATAAATGCCAATGGTCCCAAAAAAGTGTCAAAAGTGTCCGACATGTCCGCTACAATGTTGCAGTCCCGCTAAAAATCACAGATCGCCGCCATTCCTAGCAAAAAAAATGCCATAAATTAATTCTCATCCTTTGCAAACGCGGCAACTTTTGCGCAAACCAATCAATATACACCGATTGCGATTTTTTTTACCAAAAATATGAGGAAGAGTATATATCGGCCTAAAACAAATCAATTTGTTTTTTTATATTTTTTTGGATATGTATTTTAGCAAAAAGTAAGGAATATTGTTTTTTTTTTTTCAAGATTGTCACACTTTTTGGTTTATAGAGGCGATCAGAAGTGACGCAGAGGTAATCAAATACCACCAAAAGAAAGCTCTATTTGTGGGGAAAAAAAGGACGTCAATTTCGTTTGGGTACAACGTCGCACGACCACGTAATTGTCAGTTAAAGCGACGCAGTGCCGAAACGCAAAAAGTGCTCTGGTCATAAAGGGGGAAATCCTTCCGGGGCTGAAGTGGTTAATCACCAATTGAGTTTTTTGTTTTGTATAAATGACAAAATACTGAAAACTTGACAAAAAAAAACACATTTGAAAATTGAAAAATGTACTGACTTTTCTTGAGGCTCCAAAATGTCAGGAAAGTAGACAGGCCAAGGTATTACGGTAATAGGAATGGTGAGTTTTTTGAAGTTTGAAGTAAAGTACTTTTTTTTGTCAGAATTTTTTAGAATTTAGAAAATTAGCCACTTAAGGACTGAGCCTTTTTTTGAGATTTGGTATTTACAAGTTAAAATCATTTTTTTTGCTAGAAAACCCCCAAATATTGTATATTTTTTTTCTAACTCCCTAGAGAATAAAATGGTGGTCGTTGCAATACTTTATGTCACACCGTATTTGTGCAGCGGTCTTACAAGCGCCTTTTTAAAAAAAAAAATTCACTTTTTTGAGTTAAAAAATAAGACAACAGTAAAGTTAGCCCAATTTTTTCCATATTGTGAATTATAATGTTATGCCGAGTAAATTGATACCCAAAATGTCATGCTTCAAAATTGCTCCCGTTCGTAGAATGGCGGCAAACTTTGGCAATTAAAATTATCCATTTAAAAAGTTTCTACGGGTTACCAGTTTTGAGTTACAGAGGAGGTCTAGTGCTAGAATTATTGCTCTCACTCTAATGATCGTGGCAATACCTTACATGTGTGGTTTTAACACCGTTTTCATATGTGGGTGCGACTTCAGTGTGCATTCGCTTCTGCGTGCGAGCTCGGCGGGACGGCTGGCGTTAAATTTTTTTTTTCTTTTCTTATTTCTTTTACTTTTTATTTTTATATTTACACTGTCCTTTTAAAGAAAAAAAATTATCACTTTTATTCCTATTACAAGGAAACATTCCTTGTAATAGAAAAAAGCATGTTAGGACCTCTTAAATATGAGATCTGGGGTCAAAAAGACCTCAGATCTCATATTTACACTTAAATGCAATAAAAAAATAATAATAAATAAATAAATGTAATAAGCAAGAGATATGTCGTCAGCACACCAGAGAACTCCATATAAGGGTCCAATGTAGTGGCTGAACTACCAGGGTTGCAAAGGATGCACTTGCAACAGGCCCAGGTGTTCCACTGTGGGGTTCCAAACTTCCTCTTACTATCTAGTTCCTGCTATTGACAGTGCTGGTCCAGTGTCTCCATCTTCATGGCAGCGGCGGCAACATATTAGGTTTCAGTGCCGGTTACATTATGGGGCTGATGGCCACATGTGCGGGAGGGCCGGCACTGTTGGCTGCAGACAGCTGAGCTCTCTGCCAGCCGCCTGCAGTGGTGACGCTGCATAGCCTTTTTCTGTTGACATGCCAATCGGGAAATGTGATCTGGGCGATGCTCCTGATCTGATCTAATATTTGGACATAAATACAGTATTTATTAGAATCAAAAGTACAATCACATATATATCAACAATATGTTCAGCAGCCATGTGTGCTCCATGCCAGTAAGGCGAGGGCTCTGATCAATAAAACCACTACTATATTTAATATTATATATTAACGGAAGCATTGCCCAGATCACATCCCGATCACAATGTGAGCATGAGTCAACAGTCAATGTGAGTGATGTCAACAGAGAAGGCTATGCAGCATCGCTGCTGCTAGGCAACCGGCGGAGAGCTGTATAGAACTGTATACAACCAGTAGTGCCATGCATGTGCCCATCAGCCCCATAATGTAACCAGCACTGGGTCCTAATGTGTTGCTGCCGCTGCCATAGAGACAGGGACACCAGACCAGCATTGTCAATAGCAGGGGCAGGACAGCAAGAGGTGGCTGGGAACCCCCACAGTGGCGGAACACCAAGGTGCAATGGAGGAGACAGATGAGACAGAGGAGAGAGAAGGGAGGGAGATTGGGAACAGGTCAGCGATCACAGTATACTGCATTGCGCATTGTTCACAAGCTGTTATCTGATGGCTTAGGCAGCGGCATCATTCATATTTCCCACCCACATATCTCCTTTCTGACAGATACAGCTGCGCATCAGGATAGGAGAGTGGGCGGTCCGGGCAGACTCAGGAGGAACAGGGGCTGGAGGAGTAGCAGATCGTATTCCTCTCTCCTCTCCCATCCATGAGGGTAGGGGCAGACTGGGCCAGGGAGCAGGGAGGCAATTTCCCCCTGGACCGTTCTGATGCCCTGTTAAAAGGCAGCACCACTTCTGCCAGAAGCGATCAGCCAGGAAACTGTGGAGAAGATGAAAACAAAACACTGTACTGGGATCACAAGAAGGAATTGGGAGGAGAGCCAGCCAGATCAGAGAGAGGATCTCCCACTGTAACACAGTTTGAATCTAAAACACCGGCCGCTGTCAAACAAAGTCCTGCCTCCTAGACCAGCTCCTATGATAGACAGCACATTGGTTAAATTTCCCAGCATTCGACCAGTGTGCTGTCTATCATAGGAGCCGGTCCAGGAGGTGAGACTTTAACAGCGGCCGGCATTTCAGCTCCAAGCAGTGTCACAGTGGGAGATCCTCTCTCTGTGTGATCCAGCTGGTTCTCCTCCTGATTCCTCCCTGTTGTCCCCGTGCACTGATAGTCTGCACTGATAGGCACTGATGAGGCTGCACTGGTGGCCACTGATGAGGCGGCACTGATGGGCAATGTTGAGGTGGCACTGATGGCAACTGATATACTGCACTGATGGGCACTGATGATGCAGAAATGATGGGCACTGATAAGGCTGCACTGATAAAGCATCCCTGACATGCTGCACTGATGGGCACCAGTGGTGGCCCCTAATCCATGCACCCGGCCCTTAATCTACATGCAGGGCGCCAGACGCATGAATTCCAACAGGGTTTTGGGTTTTTTTAAGCACGTGATTAGAGCCTGAGGCTGAGTTGTGTGAAATAGCAAATTAATATTCACCGGGGGGTGGCGTTGGTTTGCCCCCCCCCCCAAGTATTGAGCACCAGCCGCCACTGATCGGCACTGATAGGCTGCACTGATGGGCACTGATGAGGCTACACTGATGGCCACTGATGAGGCAGCACTGATGAGGCAGCACTGATGGGCACTGATAAGGGGGCATTGGTATGCTGCACTGATGGGCATTGATATGCTGCACTGATATGCTACACTGATGGGGCTACACTAATAATGAGGGCACTAATGATCAGTGCCCTGATTATCAGTATAAATGTCCCCTGTAACAGGAAAGCTGATTATTGGCTTTCCTTTCCTCACACAGTGACATTGCTGAGGAATGGAAATGCCAACATCACTGGTTCTTTACCCTGATTGTTTATGTGCTGTGTCCACAGCTCACCACTGATCGCCACACTGCGTGCCAAAATGGGCAGGAGATGAAGGCCACCCGGAGGGAAGAAAGGCCCGCCCAGCCGTAAATCTGTTATAGGCTGGGTGGGGAACTGTTTAATGGCTGATCACTTCTCCATTTGTGAGAAATTATTTGTTTTATGCTACAATTAGATGCTCTTTTTGCACTGGGATTTTTGTATATTTTTCACAACTTAAAGTGTTACTAAACCCGCAACAGTAAAATCAGTCTGTATATGCAGTAAAGCATGCTTGTTCTACTCACTGTGGAACTTAAGGGGTTAATACTCTGCATTGTGTAAAAAGGTTGTTTGATCCTATATGCACAGATCCGCCCCCTCCTGTGCTGTCCCTCTGGAAAAGTCCAGATGAGACCCAGTGTGTGAAATCAGGCTGCACATGCTCAGTTTGGTCTCTATTGCTTATTGCCGGAGAGAACATTTCGTGCTTGAGGTTTTTTTTTTAACTGGTCATGTGATCGGCACAGCGCCAATCAGTGCTGGCCTGTAGAGGGTCAGGGCCAGTCAGCGTCACAGGACACATTGGAGGAGAGTGAAATCTTCTCCTACAAGAACATTCATCGTTCAGCCGGACACTTCTATATATCACATCACCGCTGTATACCGCTCATTAGAAAAGGTAAACAGCGGTTTTATTTTAATGAAAAAAAACCCACATTTATAGGTTGTGTGTACTGCGGGGGTGCGCATGCATTATAGTTACTTTCATGGGTGTAGTAACACTTTAAGGACCCATTCACTCTATGAATCATACAGGAACATGCTATGTGTTCCTATGTGATTCACATGTGATCTGGGTGCAGTGCAGTGTGATTTAAGCCCATTCATTTAAAATGGGCTGAAATCACACCACACCATGCTGAAAGTAGTGCATGCACTACAGCTGGATTGCATGGTATTACTGTACCATGTGATCCGATACAGGCAAACGCATTTCAATTGAGACATGCATTTGGGGTGTCCTGAACTGTGCATTTAGACCTGCTTCAGATTGCAAGGGCAGTGCAGGAAACATGCAGGGAACATAAGTTTACCGCAGCGCGATCCAATGTAAACAGGCCCCCGAGAGAGTACCCTGTTCCACCGTCCCGGGCTGCATAGAACTGCCTCCTAGTTTTAGGGTCATTCACACTAGAATGTAATGTGGGAAAGCTACGTTCCCATGCGGCTTTCCACACACCGCATTCCAGTTGCACTACCCTTGTTGCCTCTGGGCTGTACTTACCCCCTGGGGCAAAAGTTGCCAGTCAGCCCCTGCACAAGGGGAGGGGGGAGTGTGCTCAATGAGCTGTGTGAGAGGGTCATGGACACTCCGCTCTGCCGCATTTACCAGTCCCTACGTTTACAGACTGATTCTCCTGTCCTATGGACTGGAGAAATAAGGCTGTTTTTTAAACTGTCCATGCAGTAATTGACGGTTCGCAAAACTTCCTGGGGCCTCCCACAGTGACGGAAAACTAAGGCCCAGTCGTAAGTGGGACCTCTGTGACCCTGGTAGTTCCACCACTTCTGGGGAAAAAAAAGAAAGCACTGCCATAGGGAGTGCTGTGATCTCTGTAAGAGTTAATAAATACCTGGGATTGTTACACAAATCAGGTACACACATAGAGTAGCTTAAAAATGTATAGTCAATACAAGCTCCAATTTAAAGCAAAACTCAAGTGTTGCGCACAATAAAGAGAGGTTAGAATCTCTATCAGCTTTTTATTACAGCCTGTGCTCCCATTTAAGAATCCATCTTACTTTGTCTATTAAATAGGTATCATACAGCACAGGAAGTGAGGGGAAAACTCCCCATTTCCTCTCCATTTAACAAGTATGGGGAAAAAAAAGAGACAGTAAGGCAAAATCTTCCTCACAGGGACACATGCAACAATAAAAATACACTTTTACACAGTTAGGTAAGGCTGAATAAAGACACCACTCCATCCAGTTCAACGTGTATATGGGTGTGTATGTATGTATGTTGCGGTTGTTAACTTTAATGTTTGTAGTTGTGCTTCATAACTGAGGTCCTCCAGCCCCCTTATTAGCTTTGCTGCCCTTCTCTGGACTCTCTCCAGTTCCAGCACATCCTTCTTAAGGACTGGCGCCCAGAAGTGGACGGCATAATCAAGATGCAGCCAAGCCAGAGTTAAAATGGTAAAATTATAGTCTTATTTCTTGAGTAGATAACCTTTTTATTGCATGCTAAAAGTCTGCTAGCTTTGCTTGCTGCTGCTTGGCATTGCATGCTATTGCTGAGTCTGTGATCTACTAGGACCCCCAGATCATTTTCCATCCTCAATTCCACCAGAGGTTCTCCCCTTGGATTCATTGCATTAATATTCTTAATCCCCAAGTGCATTACTTTACATTTTTCAAAATTAAACTTCATTTTCCATGTAGTTGCCCACCCCTCTATTTTATCAAGGTCTTCCTGTAAAGTTGCTATATCCTGTTGTGACATTAACACCCTGCTTAGCTTTGTATCATCAGCAAACACTCAGATTGAACTATTTATTCCAACCTCTATATTGTTTATGATCAAGTTAAACAGAACATGTCCCACAACAGAGCCTTGGGGTACTCCACTCACAACTCCTCACCATTCAGAAGATACACTATTTATCACCATCCTCTGTATGTACTCCTGCAACCAGTTTTCTATCTAGGTACATACCCTATGGTCCATACCATCAGACCTCAATTTGCAATTAATTAAACATTTTTGGGATACTGTATCAAATACCTTGGTGGAATTCAGATACACCACATTCACGGGCTTTTCTCTATCCAGATTACAGATCACATCCTTTTAGAGTGTTAACAGATTGGTCTAGCAAGAACGATCTTTCATAAATCCGTGCTGGTTACTACCAATGATACTAGTTTCATAAGCACACGGACATTCTCCTTTCCGGCTGATTGGAAATCAGAAGTGTATCCTGAGACACGATTGGTCAGGGAGTCCTAAGACCCTGGCCAATAGGGGCTATGTGATTGACCAGGAGGAGAATGTGGCAGAATAGGGAATATTCATTCTCTTGTGTCACACAACTGGGTGGGATCAGGGCGCAGTGCTCTGCACCCTGCGCCCACCCTGGTTTGAAGCCTATCAGAGCCTCTGGCTCTAATCATGTGCTTCCCTGCCATTGGAATCCATAGTCTGGTGTCCCTGCATGTAGAGCAGGATGGGGGGGGGGGGAGGCGGCGCCCCTGCACTCCTTGTAGAGCAGCCGCCACTGCTGGCATTGTTAGCCACTGCATTACTAATTATACAGTCTTGTTTTTTTATGCCCCTCCTTTTCCTTTGTAAGGACTGAGGAACAGAATGTATTTAATACAATTGCCTTCTTCTTGTCATTTGTAACCAACTTCCCCTAATTATCCTTTATGGGGCCAATATGCTCTGAGCTTGCCTTTTTACTATTAATACATTTTAAAAAAATGGGAGATTCTTTTTACTATCCTCTGCTACAGTATGTATTTCTTCTGGTCTATTTTAGCTGTCCTGATCATACTCTTACATTTCTTATTGCATTCGTATTGCATTCTTTGCAGTGTTGGAATTCTGAGGCTGACCCTTCAGCTTCACATTTTTAAAGACCATTTTTGTCTCAATAATGTTTTTTCTTTTTGCTAGAATTTGGTCACCCAGCTTTAGTTCTTTAATATTTGTTGTCTATTGAAATGCACTGACTAATGCTATTATTTAATGAGCGCACTCACTTAACTCTTGAATTGCCGGATGGGGATCTTGTCGGTGCTGATCCACTCCAGTTGCTGTGAGAGACAGACCACTACAGAAGGAGTACCAACAACATCTCTCTTTCTGCAGGAGACCATTCCTCCTGTAACAGGTACACGCTACCAACAGGCTGCTTTACCTGACCGTAAACTTCCATTGCCCATGGCAACCACTTGTAGTACTGCAATAGGATGTCTCTTTAAGTGCTGTCTTCATACCCCGATGTGCCTGTAGTGACCCAAAGCTGGAGAATGTGTGGTGCCAGTTACTTGCATTACACTCCTTTCAATAACTTCAGACCAGGTAGAAGGCAAAGTTTCAAAGCTGTACTTAGGAAAATATGCAAACATACAAAGTCAACATGCAAAAGAAACAGTTATTTTTCCTAAATCCCTTGTGTGCTACCCAGCATACCTGCAAAGGTAGAGCCCATTCTGATATCCTCAGGAGGAATTTCAAGTTTCAGCAGCTCCATAGATGCTGGCAGGCTCAACTCCCTCTGGTGGCTGCAGATGACATGCTGTTTGTGGTGGGACTAGGGTTGCCACTTTATATCAGTCCCCTTATATCAGCAAATTCTCTCCTAGAGACCAACCATAAGGGGGGGTCGCTGATATAAGGGGACTCTGATCTAATGGGGGGGGGGGTCCCTAAGGGGGTTGCTAATATAAAGGGACTCTATTCTAATGGGTGTCTGTAAGGGGAAGGGTACTAATATAATTTGACTCTGATATAATGGGGGTCTCTAATGGGGGGGTGCTGCCTGCTGATCTAATGGTTGGTCGGCATTAGATCAGCATTAGATCAGCATTCAGCATCCCCCATTAGAGACCCCCTTTAGCTCACTGTGCCCCTCCCCCTTCTTTAGAGACCTCCATTAGAGAGAGACCATCCTCTTCTTATAACAGCACCCCTTACCCTCTTCTATAAGATGGTCTAATGCCTTACCGGCAGGAGGGACACTGCAGCTGCTGCAACTGCAAGCACGTGAGTTTGTGGGAGCCAGCCAGAGTTAGGGGGTGGAGCTGGAAGGTGGAACAGAAACTCCCATGGGTGCTGTGCAAAAATATCATCAGCTGCTAGGACACCGGCAGTCCTAGCAACTAATGACTGCAAAGCAGATAAACAGCAAGGTGCAGCTGACAGGAATTCCTGAGCATACCCCACAGAGTTCCCTCACTGCACTGGGACATATTTACCTGACTGGACTGAAGGTATGCTGTGTCCGGGTTTCAGGTGGACAGATACCCGGGCACAAGTTGGAAAACACAGACTGTCAAACCCAGACAGGTGGAAACTCTAGGTGGGACTACAAAGCTCAGAAGCCCCAGGCTTGTTTGCAGACTCCTCATGCAGACAATCTTCCATGATGACATTCAGGATAGAGATAGCTGAAAGCTCAGAGGAGCAGGGTTTATTTCCCCTACCTTGGGAGAATGGTAGCTGGAGAATCAGATTACATTGTAGCAGGCAGCCTTCTCTCTTCTCCCATGTGGCAGGACTCTGTCTGGGCAACGCTCCCTCCTGCGTTTACAGAATTTGCACAGGAAAAAGTGCAAAGCCCAGCAAAGACAGGACCTGGGATAACTTATATGTTAATAAGTTAAATAACTTTTTCCTGGCAGCTAGCTAGCAGTTTCTGCATAAATAACAATGCAGTGCAGATAGGGCTAAAATACTCACAGGCACCCTGTCAGCACCTGCTTACACGTCAATAACACACTGCTGTTTTTCCCCCGTGTTCTTTGTTTCTAGAATTTGATCCCATTTAATGTCTTGTATTATGGAGCACAAGTTAAGTTAACTCCTTTGAAATGTAGTGTTCTTGTCCAGCCCTAGTGTTTTCTTTTCCTATGATTTCCAGTGAAATGAATTACTCTGTGATCCTTGTCTAAGTTATCACTTACTTCCACATAATAATGTAATCAGCTCTATGTTGTTTGTAATTAGTAGGTCTAGGAGAGCATTTTTACTAGTTGGGGAATCCACTAATTCCCTGCAAGACATTCAAGGAATGACAAGCCCAAGATGAATGAGATGAGCAGTTTTGTCTGCCCAGTCAATATCTGGATAATTAAATTCTAGAGTTGAGCAAAACTGAACTGTAAAGTTCGGGTCCGTACCGAACTTTGGGGTGTCCGTGACCCGGACCCGAACCCAGACATTTGAAAAAAGTTTGGGTTCAGGTTCTGGGTTTGGGTATTTGATCACGCATGTTGAATAGCTGCAGAGCAGCCAATCAACAAGCATTTCACTGGTTTGCCCTTAGAAGCCATCACAACCATGCCTACTAATGGCATGGCTGTGATTGGCCAGTGCATCATGTGACCCATCCTCTGTATAAGCTGGAGTCACGTAGTGCTGCATGTCACATGCTCTCAGGCTAGTCTAGGGAGAGGATGCTGCCGGAGCTGTGAGGGACAGATTGCAGATATTAATAACATCTCATCCTGAGTGTCGGTACGGTAATCATCCGTACCAACACTACCGAAGATTCCCGTTTGGTCACTTTACGAACAACTAACCGACGAGACGTCGATAAGTTGTACGCACTAGTTTATGGGTTTGGGTCTTGGACTTGGGTTTGAAAAAAGTTTACAGACCCAAGCCCAGGCCCAGTGCCTGTGGGGTTTCAAGCCATGCCTGGGCTTGAAATGTCAAGTCAAAACGAGTTGAGATCTTAAATTAATAGGTCTATAACTGACC
>BLSH010072317.1:174396-192653 GCA_018402905.1 Glandirana rugosa | reverse complement strand
ATTGTTTATAAATAAATTAAATAGGATTGGCCCCAGGACAGAACCCACTCTTCACACTCGTCCATTCCGAGCACTCCCCATTTATCATCACCCTCTGAACCCGCACCTGTAGCCAGTTTTCAATCCATGTACTCAGCCTTTGGTCCATGCTGACAGACCTTAGTTTGTACAATAAATGTTTATGGGGAACTGTATCAAATGCATTTGCAAAATCCAGATACACCACATCTACATTCCTTCCTTTATCTAGATGGCAGCTCACCTCCACATAGAAGGTTAATAGATTGGTTTGGCAAAAACGATTCTTCATGAATCCATGCTGATTACTGCTAATGATGCTGGTTTCATTACTAAAATCTTGTACATAATCCCTTATCATCCCCCTCCAAAAGCTTGCATACTATTGATGTTAGGCTAACTGGTCTGTAGTTCCCAGGGATACATCTTGTTCCTTTTTAAATATTGGTGCTACATTGGCTTTTCTTCAATCAGCTGGTACCAGTGGTGTCTCTATTAGAGTTGAGCAAACCCGAACTGTAAAGTTCGGGTCCGTACCGAACTTAGGGGTGTCCGTGACCCGGACCCGAACCCGGACATTTGAAAAAAGTTTGGGTTCTGCGTTCGGGTATTTGATCCCGCCTGTTGAATAGCTGCAGGGCAGCCAATCAACAAGCGTTTCACTGGTTTGCCCTTAGAAGCCATCACAGCCATGCCTACTAATGGCATGGCTGGGATTGGCCAGTGCATCATGTGACCCAGCCTCTGTATAAGCTGGAGTCACATAGTGCTGCATGTCACATGCTCTCAGGCTAGTGTAGGGAGAGGATGCTGCCGGCGCTGTGAGGAACAGATTGCAGATATAACAACATCTCGTCCTGCATTACAGAACGATCTGATTCTGGACTAGGTAGAGATTACTACTACTGCTTTGAGGGACAGATTGCAGATCTCATCCTGCATTACGGAACGATCTAATTCTGGACTAGGTAGAGATTACTACTACTACTGCTTTGAGGGACAGATTGCAGATCTCATCCTGCATTACAGAATGATCTGATTCTGGACTAGGTAGAGTCTACTGCTTTAAGGGACAGGTAATTGTTCTAAAATCATCTCCTAGTTCTATAGGGTCAGGTTCCTGCTGTTGCTGTAAGGGACAGATTATTGTTCTAAAATCATCGCCTACTCCTATAGGGTTCAGGTTCCTGCTGTTGCTGTAAGGGACAGATTATTGTTCTAAAATCATCACCTACACTGCCACGTTCACGGCCTAGTCAACCTCTAGGCTCCTACTCCACATCCACCCCCCGTCCCATTTTTATTTTTTTTATTTGATTTTAAGTTATTTTCCCTATCCCCATTTTTTTGTCCTACTTTTAACCCCATTTTACTTCCTTTTGCAGCCCTCTAGCACTTGCCAGGACTTTTTTACAGCCATTTTTGTGCTGAAAAGTTCGGGTCCCCATTGACTTCAATGGTGTTTGGGGTCTGGGGTAAAGTTCGGGTCAAGTTCGGTACCGAACCCAAACTTTTTCACGACGTTCGGTACCGCCAAGCCCGAACATCCATGTGTCCGCTCAACTCTATTAAATTCCCCTATGATATTAAAATTGCTAGCTAGCTGCAGTAAACCCATTTTAGAAGCGGTGGGAGGGGTGGAACAGAGCGACGTCTTATGCCACTTCTGGTTAACGGGCCATAATATATATATATATATATATTTTTTTTTTAACCACTTCACAAATCCAAAAAAATATATAAAAAATACATTTTTCCATCGGTTTTGGCCGATTTATATTCTTCCTCATATTTTTGGTAAAAAAAAAAAATTGCATTCGGCGGTTATTAATTGGTTAGCACAAAAGTTGCCGCATTTGCAAATGATGAGAATTAATTTCTGGGGTTTTTATTTATTTATTTATTTTTTACTAGTAATGCCGGCGATCTGCGATTTTTATCGGCACTGCGATATTGCGGCGGACATGTCAGACCATTTTGCCACTTTTTTTGGGACCATTGGCATTTATACAGCGATCAGTGCTATAAAAATGCACTGATTACTGTGTAAATGCCACTGGCAGTGAAGGGGTTAACCTGCAGGGGGCGCTCTAAGGGTTAACAGTGTTCCCTGGGAGTGTTCTAACTGTATGGGGGCTGGGCTGGCAGGGGGAGGGGAGTGATCACAACTTCCATATACAGGAAGCCTGTGATCACAGCCCTTCCCCCTCTATGAGAACGGAGATCCGTGTTTACTTACACGGACCTCCGTTCTCTCACTGGGGGGGGCATCGCGGGTAGCCGGTGGTGATGGAGTCCGCCCTACCCGCTCCAGCGGCGAGCACTCACAATACTAGTTATCGCGGCCGCCGTCCTGTGGCGGCGTTTCACGATAACGAGCCAACTTGCCGCCGTCACGCTGCGGCGGGAGGTTGGAAAGTGGTTATGCAAAAGTTCAAGAACATTTTTTTTGATCTTTTGCATTTAATGGTAAATTAGAGATCTGAGGTCTTTTTGACCCCAGATCTCTCAATAAAGAGGACCTGTCATCGAGAGCGAGAGCTCTAACAGCTCTAAACAGGTAACCTGTTCAATTTTTAAAGTGTCGCCTATGGAGATTTTGAAGTACCACAGTTTGGTGCCATTCCATGAGCATGCAAAATTTTAAAGCATGACATGTTAGGTATCTATTTGCTCGGCATAACATCGCCTTTTTTTTAAAGTGTCGCCTATGGAGATTTTTAAGTACCGTAGTTTGTCACCATTCCATGAGCGTGCAAAATTTTAAAGCATGACATGTTAGGGATCTATTTACTCGGCATAATATCATCTTTCATATTATATAAAAAGTTGGGGTATATATTGTGTGTTATTTTTTTAATTCATTAAAGTGTATTTTTTCCAAAAATATGTATTTGAAAAACCGCTGCGCATATACTGTGTGACATAAAACATTGCAACAATCTCCATTTTATTCTCTAGGGTCTCTGCTAAAAAGTAAGTAAAAAGTACTGATTTAAACTTTTTAACAAAAAGTTCTAGAAAAGGCCTGATCAGAAAGTGGTAGAGCTGCACGATTCTGGCCAAATTGAGAATCACGATTTTTTTGCTTAGAATAAAGATCACGATTCTCTCACGATTCTCGCGGCGTAATATATTAAATATATAAAAAAAATGGTGCTAAGAGCACTGTTTAGGTTTTAGAATGGGGTAATTTTTCCAAAAAAATTGCGTTTAAAAGTCTGCTGCGCAAACAGCGTGTGGCATAAAATATTGCAACAACCGCCATCTTATTCTCTAGGGTCTCTGCTAAAAAAATATATATAATGTTTGGGGGTTCTAAGTCATTTTCTAGCACAAAATAATGGATTTTTATTTGTAAACAGCAAGTGTCAGGAAAAATTTAGTCTTTAAATGGTTAAACCAAACATCTATACAAGGGGAGTTCACTCAGAGTTCAATGCCTTTGAAGTAACTCTTTTATCAATGATGACTCAGAAGTTGGCTGTCTGCCCAGACTTGGCTCTCTCCCCTGAGACTCAAGTCGCTCCGACTTCAAAAGGCTTCAGGCACTTTTATTACTGTCAAGTCGCGCTGATTCGCCCCCCAAGTCGGATCCCATGAACTGCACTGAAATCGCGGTAATGCCCAATGGAGATCGCAGGAGGGGGGTAGATCGAGATTGCGATCTTAATACGATTAATCGTGCAGCTCTAGAAAGTGGCTAGTTATGAATGGCCTCCTGTTTCTTTGGCGGAACAAAGACCTTTGGTGAGGAGGGGAGGGGGGAGGATGCATGGTCTTCTTTAGTTTATCCCTAGAACATTTCCCTCTTGTTGCTGTTTATTGCTAACTTTCTACATCATGGGCGGCACTGAACTGGAAAGTGACCCCAGTACAGGGGGAGTAACAACCATTTTGCAATAGACCAAGTGATGAAAGAGGGCTCTTATTAGATGAAAGTTTGTGACTGAGGCCCACCCACAGGATGGAAGGGAGAGGAGGGAGCAAACCCTCACTGAAGGGAGAGCACGTGGAAGGTTGGAGCTGCCTGAGCTCGTGAAAGGGATACTATGTTATCGGCTACCTCAGAGGGCGTTAGGGTTGCAACCTGTATGGGATTCACCCGGACAGTATGGGTTCTGATCATCTGCCTGGTTTTCAGACTGCCTGAAACCCGGACAGACCATTTGAGCAGGGGGAGCTCCAGTAGCATACTTGCCACAGTGGAGACAGCAGAAGTGTCATTGCTTTTAAATACATACGCTGTCCTGGAGTATGTGTTGGGAATCTGTTGAATCTTTAAGATGTATTTGCACCATAGACATGGACAGGCATTATATGGCTTCTTTACTAATGCAATACCACATACAGGAAACAAACAGGAATAATGGAAACAATAGATGTGTACAGAATAATCTCTACCAAGAACAATAGTGAACATATGTTACAATGCTTCCCCTTACTGGATGGAGAACAGTATAACACTCTAAATACATAACACTCCTTCCCCCTAGACCTCAAAGTCTTTGAGATAACTGGGAGGGTGAGTATTTCTCCTTGGGCGCCTAAGGACCTCTGTTTGAGGCAGTTCACTGGGACCCTCAGTTGGGTGCAATTCTTCTTCTTGTGCTGTGTCAGAGGTACTGAGAGAAACTGGCTCTGCAACAACAGTTCCTGGAGGAATAGCACCTGTATCAACCAATGGTTCACCATGAACTGGCATCACTCGAATCCCAGTACAACTAGAACCAGCAGCAGGTATGATTTTACCACTTCTTTCTCGGATCTGATCAACGTGCCTTCGTAGTATTCTACCGTCAGTAATTTGTACTTTGTATGATAAAGGTCCTGTAGCCACAAGCACCTTTGCCGGTATCCAACGAGGCCCAGCAGCATAGTTTCTGACATAGACAGCACTGTCAGGCTCAAACGCTCTCACAAATACATTAGAAACCTTTTGAAAATGCAATTCTTGCTTTTCTTGTAACTCCGATGTCAGATCAGGGTGTAAACGATCCAAACATGTTTTTAGACAATGGTTCATTAGGAGCTCTGCTGGGCTACAACCAGTGCTTGAGCATGGTGTCACATGTTGTTGCAGAAGGAAACGTGCAAGTCTCTGATTCTAATCTCCTTGAACAATTCTCTTCAATTAGTCTTTGGTGGTCTGAACCATACGTTCAGCTTGACCATTTGATGACGGGTGAAATGGCGCAATGGTAACACTCCACACTCCTCTCCTGTACATACTGCATCCATCATACCCTCCACACTCCTCTCCTGTACATACTGCCCCCATCATACCCTCCACACTCCTCTCCTGTACATACTGCATCCATCATACCCTCCCCACTCCTCTCCTGTACATACTGCACTCATCATACCCTCCGCACTCATCTCCTGTACATACTGCACCCCTCATACCCTCCGCACTCCTCTCCTGTACATACTGCCCCCCATCATACCCTCCACACTCCTCTCCTGTACATACTGCACCCATCATACCCTCCACACTCCTCTCCAGTACATACTGCACCAATCATACCCTCCACACTCCTCTCCTGTACATACTGCACTCATCATACCCTCCGCACTCATCTCCTGTACATACTGCACCCCTCATACCCTCCGCACTCCTCTCCTGTACATACTGCCCCCCATCATACCCTCCACACTCCTCTCCTGTACATACTGCACCCATCATACCCTCCACACTCCTCTCCAGTACATACTGCACTAGGGTTGTCCCAATACCGATACTAGTATCGGTATCGGTGCCGATACCTAGCATTTGCACGAGTACTTGTACTCATGCAAATGCTGCCGATGCCTCATCCGATACTTGGACACTAGGATGAACAGAGGATGGGGGCTTAGCACAGAGGAGGACACAGCGGGGAGGATACAGGGACACTCAGGGATGATCGGTGCAGCGATGGAGGAAATTACAATCAGCGATCTCCCCTCCGCTGCATTCAGCTGCTTTATTGAAAGCTGCACAGGGAGAGTGTTCCTGTATCCTCTGCTGTGTCCTCCTCCATGCTACTCCACTCCCCCCTCCTCCTCCGGCTCCCGTGTCCACCTCTGAGTTCTCCTCCAGTCCCCCCCCCTCCGGTCCCGATCTGTACTCCCCTGGTCCCACCCCCCTTCGGTCCCAATCTGTACTCCTCCGCCCCCCCCCCTTCGGTCCCGATCTGTACTCCCCTGGTCCCTCCTCCTCCGGTCCCCCCCTCCCCTCCGATCCCCTCTGTTCTCCCTTTGTCCTGGGATTTTTCAGGATGGAGAGCGGAGGAAAGAGCCGGTAAATCTGTAATTTACCGACTCTTTCCTTTTCTGAATGAACAGAGTCAGTGACTCTGTCCATTCATAACTGAGCATTGTAATCTGTGTTACGATGTCTCAGTTTATGAATGGAGAGGAGCCGCTGTCTCCTCTTCATTCATCATCAGTGCAGCTGAGAAAGGGACTGGGGAATCTTGATCCTCAGCCCCTTTCTCCCTGTGTCAAAGGGGAGATGTTGGGGGTCTATTTAGACCCCTGACATCTCACCAAAC
The DNA here is from genome assembly GCA_018402905.1 of Glandirana rugosa. NCBI lineage: Eukaryota > Metazoa > Chordata > Amphibia > Anura > Ranidae > Glandirana > Glandirana rugosa. The sequence goes on along the minus strand of BLSH010072317.1, from coordinate 186,099 downwards.
CCCCCCCCAACAGGGGTAATAAAAAAAAAAAACGCAAAAAAAATAAATAAAGTAAAATTGTAAAACTAATTTAAAATAAAATAAAAAAACAATGGCATTGTCCACTCCCAAAAAAAGAAAGCGTTGTAAAAAAACTATAAATTGTAGAAAATAATAAAAAAATAAATTGTAAAAAGTAAAATAGTGAAAAAAAAAATAATTAAAAACTACTGACAGTCCACGCCTCATCAGCGCCACCTATCATTGCCCATCAGTGCTGCATATCAGTAACACTGTCACATGACATTAAAAAAAAGTATCGGTAATCGGTATCGGCAAGTACTTGAAAAAAAGTATTGGTACTTGTACTCGGTCTTAAAAAAGTGGTATCAGGACAACCCTATACTGCACCCATCATACCCTCCACACTCCTCTCCTGTACATACTGCACTCATCTTACCCTCCGCACTCATCTCCTGTACATACTGCATCCATCATACCCTCCCCACTCCTCTCCTGTACATACTGCCCCCATCATACCCTCCCCACTCCTCTCCTGTACATACTGCACCCATCATACCCTCCACACTACTCTCCTGTACATACTGCACCCATCATACCCTCCACACTCCTCTCCAGTACATACTGCACCCATCATACCCTCCACACTCCTCTCCTGTACATACTGCACTCATCATACCCTCCGCACTCATCTTCGGTACATACTGCACTCATCATACCCTCCGCACTCCTCTACTGTACATACTGCACTCATCATATCCTCCGCACTCCTCAGCTGTACATACTGCCCCCATCATATCCACCACACTCCTCTTCTGCCACTCTGCATGTCGCAGAGCTTGGTGCCTCTACGCTGTGGCCTGCCACACTAATGTTGGGTCACAAAGATGGCTGCCATGAGGCAGCCATCTTAAACCTGGGGGACCCATGATCTCCAATTGCCCGGGGGGGCCCATAAGTTGTCAGTCCACTCCTGGCCCAGACTGTGGCTACCCAGCAGGGTTGCTCACTGGAATTGTAAACCAAGAGTGTCAACTTTGTTGACTCTGATGTAAAGGGGCACTCTTGTGATTAACTCCATATGTTTAGAAATGTTATTTAATCCAAAAAAATATATGTATCTTGTATACTACATAAAAATTGCTTTGCATTGTACAGAGGTAATGAATTGAATGTACTACTAAAAAAAAAAAAAATTGCAGTGCACTGCTAACGTGTTCGGGTTTGGCTTGAAGAAAAGGTGGCAACCCTAGAGAGCGTACAGCACTATCTGAAAATACGGTACTCTAATGTTCCAAGATCTGTTTTTTCTAGAGACTCACTGTTCCAAACATATGCTGTTCTAGAGGCCTGCTCTCCCAGGACAGCTGCTACAAGGCTGTGCTGTTGGCAGATGTTAGTAAAAGGGTTACTGTGCTATACCCATCTAAGACTTGTGTGGAGTTGCTGTTAAAGAAGTTACCATTTAACTGGTATAGCTCCTCCCCAGAAGAGCCACTGTCATGTACCTAGTGGTGGAGTCTGATTAATGCAGTGGGCAACCTCTCTTATGACCCTGATTCCGGAACCCCTGGGCTCAGGAGTGCAGGGAGGCACGAAGGTCGGACTGGGTCACTGGTGGTGATATACAGGTCCGTGAGAAGCTTGTGCAAGCAGAAACGTAGTGATGCAGGCAGGGTCGGTAACAGGCTGGCGGAGCCGTACAGAAGGATCAGGCAGGAAAATAGTCAGGCACAGGCAGAGTTCGTTAACAGGCGGGCAGCAAAGTACAAGGGAGCAGGCAGAAGAGTGGTCATGGAAGCCGAGGTCAGTGCAGGCGGAGATCAACAGCAGGATCAAGAGAAGCCGGGTCACAGGAACAGATAATCAGACTAATAGGTCACTTCAGGAACACACAAACGCTGTAGAACGGACAGCACTTGGTTCCTGGTGCTGTCTGCTTAAATGGCTGCTATTGGCGCCACTGCTGGCGCGCTCACGTGCACCCGAGTGCACGCACGGACGCGCGCACACGCTACGTGCACCCGCGCATAGGCAATCCAATGGCCCGAGAAGGTTCCTTACATTGCCCCCCCCAAGGGGCAGCTTCCGGATGCCCAACCGGGCTCTCAGTTCTGGGTGTTTCTTCCAGAACACTTCAATAAGCTCTTTGGCATGGATATTATCCTCGGGTTCCCATAAGTTCTCCTCGGGGCCATACCCCTTACATTTGGCTAGGAATTGGGTTGAGCCTCCCCTTTTCCTGCAAGTGAGAACAGCTTCCAACTCAAATTCCTCCTCTCCGTCCACCAGGACTGGCCCTGGTGGAGCTGTCCTCCATCCTGGAAAGGGATCCTGGGTCACCGGCTTCAGTAACGGGACGTGAATCACCGGATGGACTTGCATGGATGGAGGAAGGGTCAGCTCGTATGCCACCTTATTGATTTTTTTCTTCACGGGGAAAGGCCCGATGAACCTTGGTCCCAGCTTTTTGGAGGGGCAGGAGAGTTTCAGATTTTTGGTTGCTAGCCAAACTCGGTCGCCTGGTTGCAGATCCAATTCCCCTCACCTCCCTTAACAAGGCCCTTTTGTTAATCTCCTGGGTCCAGGACAGTGTCTTCTGTAGCAATCGGTTGTTCTTTTCCAAGAATTCTGTGATGTTTTGGGCCACAGGCACCGTAATCACTCTGGGTAGGAATGTAGGATGGTAGCCGAGATTCGTCCAAAACGGAGATTGCTTAGTGGCCGAATGCACCGTGTTGTTGTAGGCGAATTCGGCTACCGGGAGCAGTGAGACCCAATCATCCTGGGAGAAAGAGAAGTAACAACAGAGGTACTGTTCCAGGGTTTGGTTAGTCCTCTCTGTCTGGCCCTTCGTCTGCGGGTGGTAGGTAGACGAGAATGACAGTTCAATCCCTAAGCCCAAGCACACTGCCTTCCAAACCCGAGACATGAACTGTACTCCACGATCAGAAACTATATTGGTGGGGACTCCATGGAGACGGACAATTTCCTTGATGAAGGTATCAGCTGTTTCTGTAGCAGGCGGGGTGCCCTTCATAGGTATAAAATGGGCCATTTTAGTGAGGTGTTCCACGACCACAAAGATGGAGTTGAACCGAAGGCAACTCGACTACAAAGTCCATGGATATGTGAGACCATGGGAGCTCAGGAATGGTAAGTGGGTTTAGTAGACCCCAGGCTTTGGCCCTACTTGTCTTGTTTTGAGCGCAGACTGGACAGGCGCTGACGTATTTCTTACAGTCCTCGTTAGCAGAGGGCCACCAAAAGGAGCGTGACAATAGTTCAAGTGTCTTGCGACTGCTGAAATGCCCAGCCAATTTGGTCATGACAAAGTTCAAAGATGGTTAAGCGTAGCTCCTCGGGAATGAAGACTCTGTCACGGTACCACCACAGCCCTTCTTTCAGTAACAGTTGAGGGTCAGGTGGTGTGGTGAAGCTGGTTAGAGCTCACCTGAGCCGAGATAGCAGGTCCTCTTGGGAGGGAAGGATGCTGTCTGGTGGGGCCGGATTTTTAGATTCACAGAACATCCTAGATAGAGAGTCCAGCTTAGTATTCTTTGACCCAGGCCTGTAGGTGTAGTTGGAACCTTGAGAAAAAGAGTGCTCATTGTGCCTGATGGGGTTTCAGTCTTTTTGCAGTCCGGAGGTACTCAAGGTTCTTGTGGTCGGTAAAGACCAGAATAGGGTGTGCGGCTCCCTCCAACAAATAGCGCCATTCCTCCAAGGCGGACTTGATCGCCAACAACTCTCTATCCTCAACATCATAGTTGGTCTCTGGTGGCGAGAGCTTCTGGGAGAAGAATGCGATGGGGTGCAGGGAAGCCTTGGGGCCTCGTCTCTGGGACAGAACCGTCCCTACCGCAGCTTCTGAGGCATCCACCTCTAGGATATAGGGCAGGACTGGATCTGGATGCTTCAGGACAGGAGCAGAGATGAATAACTTCTTAAGCATCAGGAAGGCCTCTTGAGCCTCAGTAGTCCACCAGAAGTGGGAGTCTTGCTTCGTAAGATGAGTGATGGGAGCGATCACAGCGGAAAACCCCTTAATAAATTTCCGGTAAAAGTTTGCAAAGCCTACAAACCGCTGCACCCTTTTCTTGTCTACTGGTGCAGGCCAATCCAGGATGGCGGAGACTTTTTGTGTATCCATAGTGACTCCAGAGACTGAAATGATGAGGCCCAAGAAAGGGATGCTAGAACGTTCAAACATACACTTGTCAGCCTTTGCATACAGTCCATGCTGCCGTAAACGCTCTAGGACGCACTTGATGTGCCTGCAGTGTTCTTCCAGGTTTGACGAGAAGATGGGAATGTCGTCTAGGTAGATTATAATGAACTGGTCCAGATAGTCCCTGAATACGTTGCTTACCAGGTGCTGAAAGGTGGCCAGGGCATTGCACAGCTCGAAGGGCATAACCAAGTATTTGTAGTGGCTGAATCTCGTTCTCCGTTTTCCATTCGTCCCCCTCTCGGATGCGAATGAGGTTATATGCCCCACGGAGATCCAGCTTGGAGAAAATGGTAGCAGCGCCCAGTCACTAGAACAGCTCGGGTATGAGGGGGAAGGGGTAGCGGTTTTTGATGGTAATTTTGTTGAGGTCCCGGTAGTCTATACACGGTCTCAGAGACCGGTCCTTCTTCTCAACAAAGAATATTCCCGCTCCAGCTGGGGACGTGGACGGCCGGATAAATCCCTTTTCTAGATTTTCATCTAGATAAGCCTTGAGGGCCTTTAGTTCTCCCTCGGACAGCGGGTAAATCCTGCCGTAAGGTACTTCGGTACCTGGAAATAGCTTGATGGGGCAGTCATAGGCCCGATGATGTGGTAGCTTGTCTGCCCCCTTTTTACTAAATACATCCAGAAAATTGTGGTATGCTGGGGGGACTGCCTCTCGAGTTTCCTGGTCAGGGTCAGGGTCCAGACATAGGACAGAGGAAGGAGACTCCTGGGGTTGCTGGAGGCAGTGGTGCCGACAGTAGACAGACGTGAACAGAATGTCCCCTGTAGCCCAATTAATGTAGGGGCAGTGTGTCCGCAGCCATGGGAGGCTGAGAATGACTGGGAAAAGTGGGAATGCAATAGCATCCAGTAGCAGGTACTCTGAGTGGCCAGTGACAGTCTTGGCAAGGACTGGAATGATCTCATGGGTAACTGTACCCGACTTGATGATTGATCCGTCGGCCAAGCGGATGACCATCTGGTGGGCCTTGGGTCTAAGGGGGATCTGGTGTTGTGCTGCGAAGGACCACAAAGCAGCTGCAGGCGCCTGAGTCCAGGATGGCTGGGACTTGGATACTCCCATTGGGGAGTTGAAGAGACAGGGCAAGGATAGGACCACTTCCTTGGGGGAGATGGGCCGCTTAGCTGGGCACGACCTCGACGTCCACAATACAGGCACAGGTTGGGGCTGAGACGCCTGTGTCTGAGTGTGGGTGCTCAGTGTACATGAGTTCTGGCTGGTTTCCTGCAGACTGCTTGTCCCTGCGTTTCCGCAGACGGCGGTCAACCAGGATGGCCAGGTTAATTAGAGCCTCGAGGGATTGGGGTGTCCCCACTCAGGCCAATTCATCCTTCAGCAGCTCAGATAGGCCCAACCGGAATTGGTAGCGGAGAGCCGCCTCATTCCACGCCGTGTCAGCAGCCCGACGCCGGAACTCCGCGATGTAGTCTTCAGCCGTGCAGTGACCCTGCTAGAGTGCATGGAGGGCTGCCTCTGCGGTTGCGGCCAGGTGGGGGTCCTCATAGAGTAGTGCCATGGCCTGGAAGAAAAGGTTCAGATCAGCCATTTCAGGGGTTTTCTGTTCCAAGAGTCGGTGGGCCCACGCCCGGGGTTCATCCCGTAAGAGAGAGATAACCACCCCCACCTTTGTGGCTTCCAAGGAGAAGGTGCGGGGTTGCAGCACAAAATACAGTTCACAGGCGCTGTGAAAACCCCGGAATTTCCTACGCTCCCCTGAGAACGGTTTGGGTAATGGCACCTCGGGTTCAGTGGGTAGGGTGATGACGGCACAACCCGTAGACTGGTCGGGGCTTGGTGTGGCCGACATGGAAAGTTCCAGTACTTTACTTTCCAATCGGGTGTATCCCTCTTGTAAGTCCTTTACTGCTTGGGTGAGTCCGGTCAGGTAGGTATATAGATCCTTCGTTGGAGAGGGCCCCTGCGCAAACTCAGACATGGCTGTCCATTGCTGTCACGTACCTGGTGGTGGAGTCTGATTTATGCAGTGGGCAACCTCTCTTACAACCCTTATTCGGGAACCCCTGATAGAGTAAACAGGGGCTTGGGAGTGCAGGGAGGCACGAGGGTTGGACTGGGTCACTGGTGGTGATGTGCAGGTCCGTGAGAAGCTCGTGCAAGCAGAAGTGTAGTGATGCAGGCCGGGTCGGTAACAGGCTGGCAGAGCAGTACAGAAGGATCAGGCAGGAAAATAGTCGGGCACAAGCAGAGTTCGTTAACAGGCAGGCAGCAAAGTACAAGGGAGCAGGCAGAAGAGTGGTCGTGGAAGCCGAGGTCAGGGCAGGAGAAGATCCACAGCAGGGTCAAGACAAGCCGGGTCACAGGAACAGATAATTAGAGCAACAGGTCGCTTCAGGAACACACAAACGCTGTAGAACGGACAGCACTTGCTTCCTGGTGCTGTCTGCTTAAATGGCCGCTATTGGCGCCATTGCCGTGCGCCTGCTCATAGGCAATCCAATGGCCCGAGAAGGTTCCTTACAGCCACCAAATTAGTTATGTGATTTCTCTGTACACCTGAATTGGTCACCCAGCATTTACTGACACACAGGGCCAGATTTACACCTTGGGGGACCCGGGGCACTTCAGCTTTGGGGGGCCTCTCATACACAAAGTTGGTTTACATCTCAATGACAGTCCCACATTTTCAAAACGTCATTGTGAGGTCACACGTGCACACAGTCATAAGCCACCTTCCTTAAAGTATAACTAAAGGCAAAGGGGAGAGGGATTAGAATGCCTGTCAGTTTTTATTCCTGTCTGAGTCCCCGTTAGGGAGATTCACTCTCTCTATTTGTCCTGATTACCATTATCATTGAAAGTGAAAGTAAAAGAAAATCCCACATTTTGGGTTGTCCGTAGAAAGGTAATAGAGAGGCAATCTTCCAATGGGGCAGTGGCGACTGGTGGTAATTTTTTTGGGGGGGCGGCAAACAATACCTCCCCCCCGGTCGGTTGGGTCTGGAGCACTTACCCCATCTATGGTGGGCAGTGCTTCTCCCGAGTGCTTCACCAGCAGCGGCTTCCCCTTCTTCCCCTTCCCCTGCACTCCATGGGCATCACGTCGGCTTCCGTTTCCTCCCTCCTCCTCAGCGGCCAATTGGGACTCTTCTCTTTTTGGCCAATAGTAAAACGGGTCTAAGATCCACTTCTGATTGGCCGGATTGAGGATCAGTGTTTCAATAGCGAACATTCATTCTCTTTTGTAACACCTGGGTAGGCTCATAGCGCAATGGTCTGCACCACGAGCCCATCCTATTTTGAAGCGTATAAGAGCCTCTGGCTCTAATCAGGTGCTTCTAAAAACACCCCCGCCACTGTAATTCATGCGCGTATATCATCCTGATAGGGGCCAGATGCTTGAATACGGGGTGGCGGCCGTGGATAGAGGATGAATAGGGGGTGGCGGCCATGAATAGAGGATGAATAGGGGGTGGCAGCCGTGGATAGAGGGGGCAGCGCTTGAGCGTCCCTAATGGACAAGCCGCCACTACAATGGGGACACTATTTCTAGTGACCTGGGGGTCCCCAAGAGATTCCCGGGGCAGCGACATTGCAGCGGACATGTCAGACATGTTTGACACTGTTTTGGGACCATTGACATTCATACAGCAATCAGAAATTTAAATAGCCACTGATTACTGTATAAATGTCACTGGCAGGGAAGGGGTTAACACTAAGGGGGCAATCAAGGGGTTAACTGTGTTCCCTGTATGTGTTCTAACTGTATGGGGGCTGGGCTGGCAGGGACATAACAGATATCACTGATCCCAATGACAGGGATCAGTAGATCTGTCATGTCCCCCCTCACAGAATGGAGAACTGCCGTGTTTACATTGGTGGTTCCCCGTTCTGCCGCTCTATTAGGCGATTGCGGGTCACGAGCGGACATCGAGTCCGGCCGACCGGCGGGCATGCCCACGCAGCAGTCTTTTGGCTATAGTGTGTATCTGTACTGGTTAATTTGCAGAGATATCCTCTCACTTTCTGTTTTGGCTACGGGACAGGCAGTAAAGGGAAATCTCCTTGTTGGGACAAAGAGGGCAAACATAAATGTTATAAGGGTTATAACCCTCTCTTACCATATCCAAAATGAAAAAAAAAACTTTTTTACCTATAATTCTACTTTAAGAGTGCAAGTGCTTCATGTGTGGTTTGCTTGAGCTGGCAAAATTCATTTTTAAAAACGATACAAGAAAACAGTCAAGAGTAAAACCTTTTACAGTGGATGACAAGCAAACTATTACTTTCCGAAATACATTTAATAAAGAAAGGATATTTTTTATTATTATATATTTTATATTATTTTATTTTATTTTTTTAGTTTTACATTGTTTTATATTATTTTTGTATAGGGGGCACCTTCTGTCAGGGGACCCTGGGTAGTTGCCCCTTTTGCCCCCTTATAAATCTGGCACTGCCGACACACCTTGATGTATTTGAAAGAATGTATTAAGCCAAGCATAGCTTAAAAAAAGAGACGATTTGCAAGTGTACTTATACAAATAAACAATAAACCAATAACAATACTGTGAGAGATATGGTTAAACATCTGCAGTATTCTAACCATCAGTAATTAGGAGAACTGAATTTCTTTTACCTAGCAACAGTATATACTACAGACAGTCCTAACTTGCTATAACTGTCCCCATTTTATCCCACTGGCCAGTGAATGATATTTAAAAAAATAAATAAATAATTGGCCAGTGTAGTTTAGCTGCTCTTGAAGAAAGCACAACAATTACCAGAAGACAACAGATGAACTTGTGCAATGTTAGTCTCTTGCCAGACCCATGGCACACTCTTCTCCATTTTTCAGACATGTGCTTGGATTCAGTTCAAGTCCTCAGACAGGGATGGGAGTTGCTGTGATGTATCTCTTTCAGCTCTCCTGAGACAGTTCCTCTTTTCCTTCCTTAAAAGCAGTAGGAGTGCTCTCTAGTACAGTCTGATCTCACTAGGCATCCAAATCATACCTCACACCCTCCCAGGAAGAAGGTTCCTGGTCTCTGAGGCAAGGCTCTCTGCAATGAGCAGGCTTTGCTTCTCTAATATCTCAATGGTGGTCAGCTATGGCAGGGCTCCATTCAACCAGCAGCCCAGTCTCTTTTGCTGACCCTTGCTAGATTTAAGACTGTCCGGTCCTTTCCTCTCAGCAGCCTGCAGACACACACTTTTCCTTGATTTGTTGCATCAACTAATCAACGTCCCCCAGGGTCGATCTAGACCCAGCCAAGATGGCTGCCCCCTGCACTGGAGACACTCCATAAATGAGCATTGCAAAGTGGTCTCCTTAAAGATAGCTGCTACACTTCTGCATTATTGAATATTCAGTTTAGCCCTGTCCACACTGCAGAAGGATAATACAGCAGCAGCAAAGTTCTGCAGAAGTTATTATTTAAGGTCCAATTTACATTTGCTAGAAGCTTTATTACTGCAAGGAAAGTGTTGGTTTGCACCTGCCAGGGGCTGAGTTACAGCAGGTAATACAGCAGACACAAGTAGTTTGACCGCAAAGGAGTCACTGTAAGGGAAGCACTGTGCTGCTGTGTCATCTGGAGCAGTGAGAGGTCACTGTACAATTACACCCTCATGAAAGTTAACGGTCAAAACAAAACACTCAGGGGCCCCTAGTGCTGGCGGACTGTATCCAGTACTTACTGGCCAGTGGTTTAAAGAGGGATTTTTTTTTTTATTAGTCAGGCCCTTGACAGGCACCACCTGTATTAACAGTTGTGCTTATTATACGTATTATAACTAAAATGAAAGTAAAATTGACTTTAGGTCTCTGTCTCTGCCGTCCCTTCCACAATAACGAAAGCTGTCTGAAGACACCAAGATGGCGGCAGGGGACACAGGTTGTGTGAGGGGAAAAAGCAGAGTGAGAGCAAAGTTGCTCTGTAAGGAATACAGAGCTGCATTCATTTGTGTCTTTTACATCTGCCTGGAGTTCAGCTTTAAACAATTTATAGCTTTGCTGTAAATATCATTGTGATGGAAAAAGTAGTGCAATGGAAAAAAAAAGTAATCAGATGTTTATGATCTTTTTGCCACAAGCTGTGATACAATTGGTTGCTACAGGCAGCATCTCTATTTTGTTTATCTCTGGTCGTCTGCTGCTCCGAAGTGATATTTCTGCCATAGAGAGCACAGCCTACTCTGACACAGCAATTATCTTGTAAACACTGCTCGGCAGCAAGTTTCTTTTATTTAAATTACAGTAATATTCCAAGTATCTCCTGAGTCCTGTCAGGCTCACATCTGCGCTGTTATTACTGCTCTGTATAATTGTCTGCATCCACATGTGCAAGAGCAGCCAACTGAAGACAAAGCAAATCTGTTATTGCACAGAAGCCTCTGGAATGGAGAAAGGTGAAAGGTTTTATGTGAAGGATGAAAAAAGTATAATACCAAATAAAGATTATTAATGCAAATTCTTTGTATTGTCTTGTAAAAGGAGGAAAGGGTGACTTTTTTTGTTAATGTTACTTAATATCAGTTGTAACAGTTAAAATGGTTGTAAACCCTTAGCTTTACCTAGTGAAGGTGACTAGCCTCAAGTGATACAAAGAGGTGAAACAAATCCCCCTACATAAGTTGTACCTGTTTATTTGCAGCCTTTTGTCCTGTACATCCTTGTGACACACAAAGCAGTAGAAAGGAGCTGCAGGTACACACTGTACAAGGGATCTGGAAGCTGATTGGAGGAAAGGGACACCCCCCTCCCCCCTTCATACAGCACACAGGAACAGTTGAGGCTGTCAATCACAGGCTGTGTGCTGGAGGTCCCTCCTCTGTCACCTTTGTACCTCTTGGTGTCAGGAAAACTTGTCAAAAGTGACTCATGCAGATAGCAAAGACACCAGACAGCCCGGGGGAAATTACATTTCATGCTTTGCCATCCTCACTGGTCTACCTTTAAATAGACTAGCCCCTCTCCAGTCCATCATGAATGCCGCTGCCATACTCATCCACCTTACAAACCGCTCAGTGTCTGCCACCCCCCTCTGCCAATCCCTCCATTGGCTGCCACTCGCCCAGCAAATTAAATTTAAAATGCTAACAATCAGCTACAAAGCCATCCACAACTCTGCTCCCAGCTACATCACCAACCTTGTCTCAAAATACCAACCTAACCGTCCTCTTCGCTCCTACTCATACCGTCGCCGTAAGTACTACCTGACCTCTCCCCGATCAGATAAATTTCCATCTGGTCACTCCTACCGTTTCGTACTTTACATTAAAGGGGGCCCGACAGACCACAGAAACGATAGACGTACTCAGTGAAAACTGTTCAAAAGGACTGTGGTTCTCCATGTTTCCACTGTCTCCTCCCTGGAGGTCGTGTGTCGGACACTAACTGTCGGAGTTGACAAGGACACACGACATACTTCCCCCCTCCCCCCACAGGGAAAGGAGGTTAGTCGAAGGTCTAGGGAACATGTCACACATGGACGTCGAG